>VTPC01007941.1:20334-145198 GCA_011009095.1 Ignelater luminosus
TTTGTGAGTTAACCGAGGTAAGTTTGATTTAACGCATTCAAAGTGAGATAATGAATTTTAAATTTTTAAGTTTTTAGTAGTTTCACCATAAATCCAATACTACGCCAATGGAAAACTACATTATGTTTATTATAACAGAGCTGCCAATAATGCAAGATGTGTTGTCTAACCAACAGTAAATCTCGTGGTCACGTGGCTTCTGGAAATATTCGATGTCTCTGTAGAACATAATTATTTTATCGCGTAATTTCCAGATACTTAAATATCTTTTTCTTTTTGCTTTACAATGTAATTTCTGCTTCATATTAAATTCATCTAAAACGGTCTATTGCTTTTTGCAATTGATTAGTCCTTACCATCTAGTATCCTTGATTTTCGTCAACACGTAGCTAAAGCTGGAAATTCTAACCGCACAAACTGAGATGGCTTTTCCTCAACTTTTGAAGGATTTTGGTTATTATCTTTAAAATGTTTGTTTGTCGATTTTACAGGTTTACTTCCATTTTCTGTTAACCTAACCAAGACCACAATTTCAAAGTAAGTAGGTTAAACTAATACTTTTATTTAAGTACGAAGCAATTAAATGATCTCACTTAAATATCTATAAGTTCTGCATATTTAAGCTATACAGTTACCTATGTGAATTATGGATTTACGTTAGTTTTGTTTCAAGTTCATATTCATTAATAAAACAGGATTAATACTTACAAACCTTTTTGTATAATATTTGTATATATATATATATATATAAATCAGTTTGATGTTCAAACTGATCCTTCATATTACTTTCATAAACTTATTCAGGAATTACTAATTTATATGCTAACTAGTTCACAGTTCACCAGTGAAATAGTGTAGATATCGACTTATAGTTAATAGTTGCCTGCTTATAGTACATATACTGATTTTGATTTTTGGGACACCCTGTATAATTGTCCTATTCTTGGAAAGTTGTGTGAACCTAAATGTCTAATTTGATTGCTTAAATAAATTGGTAAGTACAGCAAGATTTTGTCTTTGTTTTCATCAATTATCATAAACCCTTTAAATTTCCCAACATAGAGCGTCATACACTATGGTCATACTGTCTACTGTAATGATTGTTTTAAGATTTGAAGAGTTTTTGTGGTCAATCTTACCGCTAAAGCAACGAAATTCGAAATTTGGAAAGAAGGGAGTGGAAGGCTACTACCTAAATTAATAATTTTATAATTCACTTTGAAGTGAAGAGATATTTTTGTAACCTCCTATGAGCTGAATACATTTCCATAAACATATGCCCACCATACACATATATTTTTTATTGAATAACTGCACAGCAGTTGTCTGGTGTTGGCAACAATAAGGCACTGAGTTCTGGTCATTGAACACTATGAAACAGTTATTGCTTGCTTGTACAAATGTGATTGAATGCATAAATCCACACTTCAAACTACCAAACTACCATTACTAATTTACACTGGAAAGTTATACAACAACAACAACAATAACAAAACATAAAAAGGTCATAATTTATTTACTGAGTTTCACCAACTGATAACAGAATAGCACGGTATATTAAAACTTTACAAAAAAAAAAGAATTAAGAACTTGCTAACATTTACTATCTTATATTACTAATATTTTGAAAGGTTTTGTTTCTGTACTGCTGCTACACATTTCGCCATCGTAGGAGATGCTCTACTGATTACATCAGTCATATAGAAATCTTCTAAAGTTTTCTGTTTGACATCAAGAGGTGAGGTATCGATAGGAGCATTCGTTTTCTACAAAGAAAAATGGGTATAAATTAAAAAATTTGCCAACAATTTTGACTTAAGCAAGAAATACCTTTCCTAGTTCTAAAGCTTCACAAAAATAGTTTGCAGCTTCAGCACATCCATATCTAGTAAGATGTGGAGCAACTTCTTCTAATCTATATCTTATCTCTTCTAAACTATCATAAGGTAATTTTGCACCTACAATTTCTGATAATGCTCTAATGATTTTCCAATCTTCACGAGCCAAACCAGGTGGCGTTACTGCTACAAGGGTCTGTTGTGCTCGACCTTCGGTATTAACATATGTTGCCTGTTTCTCAGTATATGCAATACCAGGCAAAACTGCGTCAGCTATAGAAGCACCTTGATCGCCATGATGACCTATAACATTCAATTTGCTGAGATTCACTTACTTATAAAATTAAATTAATCTAACCTTGATAAACAATGAAGCAACCATCAGGTAGATCCGCCCTAGTTATACCACAATCATCTGCACCTAATAAATACAAGACTTTTGGTGAACTTTCGCAGATTTTGCTTAAGTCAGGAGTGTATCCAATATCTAATGCAGCAACCTACAAATTTTATGTTACAAATTTCAAACTTGAAAAGTTATTGTTATATTAATTTGTAATATTTTATTTTAAGGTTATTATGCATGAATCAAGTTACCTGATTGGCAACTTTATGAAGGATATTTAAAACCTTCCATTCAGGATCACACATTTCATCCTGTAAACCACGTGATAATGATTGCACAGAGGATAAAATAGCAGCTCCATCTGATCGACTTAAAGTATCAGAACCTAAGATTACTAAAGGTTTCTTAGCGCTTTTTAATTTTTTAACAAATGCATGTTGTCCATTTTCTATCTGTCTTATAATACTAGGATCTTCACCTAAATGTATATAATCATATCGTAAATCTATTTTCGGTCCAATTACTGCAATCTGTAATAAATAGGGGCAATCATAGTCTCACAATCAATTTTTAGTTAGTTTGTTAATTACTTCAGTTTCATTATGAACATATCCTTTCCTTATTCTAGAATTTAATAATGGTGCTTCAAGTCTTGGATTTGTGCCAATAAGTAGCACTAGATCAGCTTCTTCAGCTGGTGCGATTTTATTATTAAGCAAGTAACTGGAACGCAAATCTGTGCCTGAACCATCTAATGGGAAACTGTTCTCAATGCACACAGCTTCTGATCCCAATTTGTTTACTAGATCTTTCAGTGCAACAAGTGCTTCTGCATCAGCTAAACCACCTGCTACTGCAGTAATATTGCCTCCTAAAAATCATCAAACAAATACTATTTTATAAATATTACTGTATAAAGTACTACTACATACCAGCAGCTTTCAGAACTTTTCCAACACCCAAAAGTGCAGCTTCCCAGTCAACAGGTTTTAATTCTCCACAAGCATCTCGAAGCATGGGTGTAACAAGACGTTGACGTTTCAATCCATCATAAGCAAATCTTGATTTATCTGACAACCTATTGAAAAAGAAAAGTTTTAAAAATTCTACTAAACAGGTATCACAACTATTAACCATTCTTCATTGATGTCTTCGTTAATTCTAGGTAAAATTCGAAGTACATCACCAGTACGAGTGCAAACTACAATATTAGAACCGACAGCATCTAACACATCAATAGAATCAGTTTTACGAGTTTCCCATGGACGTGCAGTAAAACTATATGGTTTACTAGTAAGAGCTCCTACAGGACATAAATCAATAACATTTCCTGAAAGTTCTGATAAGAAAAATTTTTCTACATAAGTTCCTACTTGCATATCAGAACCACGACCAGTAGTTCCTATAGAAAATGAAAAATTAGACTTTCAATTCGTATAAATTAAATTGTAACATACCTAAATCATCTATACCCGCAACTTCAGATGCAAATCTAATACAGCGAGTACAGTGAATGCAACGAGTCATAATAGTCTTAATTAATGGCCCAATGTCTTTATCTTCAACTGCTCGTTTTCCAGAAAAATCTATATCAGTAAAACGAGACCGATCTGACCCAAATGCCATAGACTGATCTTGTAAATCACATTCACCACCTTGATCACAAATAGGGCAATCTAAAGGATGGTTTACCAAAAGAAACTCCATTACACCCTCTCGAGCCTTCCTCGTCATTTCAGAATCTGTCTTAATTCTCCAACCTTTCAAAGAAGAACATTAGTGTTTGTAAGATGTCACTTCTAGATGAAACCAACCTTTCATAACTGGCATAGCACAAGCTGCAACTGGCTTGGGTGATTTTTCTACTTCAACTAAGCACATTCTGCAATTCCCTGCTACAGCTAAACGTTCATGGTAACAGAATCTAGGAATTTCTACTCCAACTAATGCTGCAGCTTGTAGAACAGTTGTTCCAGGTTCAACTAATACAGGTTTATCATCTATAAAAACTTCTATCTTTTCTGGTTTCTTTGCTACATCTGTAGAACTTCTTGAGAATATTGGGAATAAATGCTTCGGACTTACTTTGGCCCCTGCAAGGGACTTTTGCGCCGTAATACGCAACATTTCTACAAAGTTCAAACAATATTTTTTCAAATTGTATTAAATAATAATATAAAAAGAACGTATTATATAATATTGCTGGTGGTGTATTTTAACCTCAAACATTGACATACATTTAATTTAAAATAGTACTTTAACGAGATAGTTACTACATGGCTATTATTACTTATTGCCTACTTCAAGGTCGGTTTGCATAACAAGAAATGAAGTTACCTCTTGTTTTTGCAAGAAAACTAAGTTAAACGTCAAATGCCCATCACAATATACAGCTGTTAAGCAGCCATAAAAATCGATTTACGCATGCGTTGACATCTTGTTCTCAATTTTTTTTACTGTATGTTTGGACGTCACCGGTAACATAAATCTAGTGGCCAGCCAACACTAGACTTTGCTTATTATGCATTGTATGCTTTCATTCTATCCCTCACTTAAGATCTAATCTAATTTTAATCTATGATCAGAGAATTTCACTATAAAAGATTTAAAAACTGCTAACGTCCTATTCCGGGACTATTTCGAATCCCGGTAAATAAAGATTTTGGGCGGGGCAAGAGGTCCAATTCCGGGATAATCCGTTCTGGCCAATTGGTAATTCTAGTAGTGTACGCTGGTAGTAATATTAAAAAATAAACACTGTGATGTGAGACACTTCCTTATTGTAGTGTAAGATTGTGCTAATTCAAATTTAATATTTTCTTATAAATTAATTAAAACAAAAAGAGTATTTAGAATTGGAATAGACAAAAATGAGTTTTCATACTTTTATGTATGTACACAATTAGAAGTTCAAGTCGTACCTCAAGGATTCATTAAGCTCTAAAAATTAAATATTTATTATAAAGCATTATTGGCTTACGCTTAAAACATACTTTGAACATGCTATGCATGTTTAATTGTTTCAAATAAAATATTTATCTTATTTTATGTATTATAGTTATAAATATATGATTTGTCTTGCAGTTAGATTGATTCTTATGATTGCAATCATACATAATTCATACCACAAGAATTTACCAAAATTGTATGATTATTCCACAAAAAAAAAGATACTGGAATATTACAATAAACTTTATTATAATAATTACGTATATTTACTGCTTATTCTTCCAAATCGAGTTTAAATAAAGTTTTCTTAGAAATATTAAAAGACTGTATTGTTATAGCTCTATCATCAGTTCATCACACTTTGTTTACTAAAGTATCCACAACTATTCATATTATCTATGCTTTAATTTTATTATGTATTTCATAAACAATTGTGATAATTTTGCCCCACACTGTAGAACACATTTAAAAATATTGATTTTCCTCTTGGCAGTTCATTCCCCTACTCTTTTCATGCCTTAATCAAATAACCACCTACGCAATGTTAATCCTGGGCAGAAATAATTCCTCAAACAGTTAATAGAGTAATAGAAAAAAAAAGTAAAAATAACTCTTTTTCAAAATATTTCTCTCCATGTTCATATTGAAAATTTTCATTAATTATTAAAATAATAAATATATCTTTAAAAATTATTAGCAAAAATGAGTGAGCCCCTTAGTCGAGCCTCATCATACAGCCCAGCTGAATCTTTTGAACTAACCCCTTTGCAATTAGCAGCACAACAAGGAAATATAGAAGAAGTCAGGTAAATAAAATAAATTCAAAACAAGCCTGATGTAAAGATGTTTGCATTCCTTTAGGTATTTAATAAATCTAGGAGCAGATCTAGATAGTGGCCCTGATACAGCATTGCATTTAGCTCTTCGTAAAAGACATAGTGCTATTGCAATTCTTCTTTTAGATGCTGGGGCTAATTTCGAACTAAAAGACTGTGTAAGAGAAAAATGATAATTTTATTTGCTCCTTTTATCTGAGCCATTTTTACATTTTCTCAATTTTTTTTCCACAATAATTTAAATCATTTTAGCATGAAGATTGTCCAATTCACATAGCTTGTATATATGGCTTATTAAATGTTGTACATACACTTTGTGCACTCGGTTGCCGTGTTGAAGTTCCAAATGCTAAAGGCCTGTATCCACTGCATTTAGCTGCAAGAAATGGGCATATAAGTGTTGTACGGTAAGTAATGCTTTTATAAAATACATTTTTAATTTGTACTTTGTTTTTTACTTAAATTCAAAATAGATAAAATCATTTAAGAATCTTTGTAGATGCCTCTGCGTTGCTGGCTGCAATTTGGATGTTCGTTATTCAGATAATATTCGTGCTGATATAACAGCATTAAAATATGGTTATAATGATATTGCAGAATTGTTGGATAAATTGCGTTCGACAGGACAACGTGATGCATTTGCTAGACAATTAGTTCCAACTTCAAAGCCAGCTGTGAAACTTTCAGTTCGAATTTTGGGTCATTGTGGGGTTGGTAAAACATCTCTCATTAAATCTTTAGGTGCTGGACTTTTTAGTTCATTATTTAGACGATCAAGTTCTTTACAGAGCAACAAATGTAAGTATTAGTCAATGTAATATAATCAAGATAGTCTAGAAATAATGTTATTTTTAGCTCGACCATCTTCACCTATTAATAGCCAAATTGAGATGGATATAACTTCTAGACAAAACTCTTTAACTTTTGAAAGTAGTGCTAATTATGAGTCAACAAAAGGTATAAATATACAAAATGTAAGTCAATACTGAATCTATACATTATTCAATACTATTTTGTATTTGTTAAAAACTAATTTTTAAAAGTCAAGCATAGTGGAACCTTAACTCAAGGGGCTTTGGTTCGTTGTTAACAAATGCATTACATTAAATATATATGCAGGTAGAAGATATCCAAGAATCAAACATTATTATAATATATAATCTGAAAGATGCGAGTCAATACTCTACTATTATAATGTCACCTTGATGTGAGATTTAATGCGGTGCTTGAGTTAAAGAGACACTATATTTTCATCCTAACGTAATAAAAGAGATAGAAGTACTGAGAATTGTAATTTAGTGTTTTTGTATTTTTAGAAATAATTTTTTATTGATACCTATACTTTATAGAATAACATTTTTTCCTCAGCTGGAAATATCAAATGTGGGTGAAGTAACTGTTTGGGAGTTTTCCGGCCAAGAGAATTATTTTCCAGTTTATCATCACTTTTTAAGGCCATCTTCACAAACACTTACTTTAATATTATTTAGTTTGGAAGATAGTCCTGTGATTCAAGTCAAACAAATTTGTTTTTGGATTAACTTTCTGATGGCCAGAGAAACTTCAGATACTCCTTCATGTAAGGATACATCTTCATTAGCTGAAATTCTTAGAATAAAAGATTTTTAATTAGCTAGAGAATGTGGGCAGATTTTACTGGTTGCAACACATGTTGATACAACTAGAGCCATAAAAACGCAACATGGTGAATGGATATATCCTGATGCTCAAAAAACTCTCGAAACTGTGGAAAAGTTAATACCTGATGTATTGAATTTGTATCCAAATGTGATAGTCATGGATTGTAATGTACCTGCATCTTATCCATTTAAACAATTGAAATCCATGTTGGTATCATTAAAGCAAGATTGTGTGGAAGTAAGACATTGAAACTGAAATCGGATAATAAATAAAAATTCAAACCTTTTAGAAAACTTTAGGTACTTGGACGGGATTGTTAGATTCTACACTGTCGTGGTTGATAACATTAAGGAAGGATTATGAACAATTCCCAGTATTATACAGAAATACCTTTCATAATCTTCTTAGAATTCATGTAAATCTTCTTGCTTCAGATGATAATATTCAAGAATTACTACAGCAACTTCATAATATGGGAGAGGTAGTTACTTAAAATTGTTATCGTTTTAATTGCACCTGTTTCTTGTAATACTACTGTTTGGTTCAGGTGTTACCAATATTATAGTAATCATTATGCATTAGTAGAACAATGATTTATATTACCAATCCTGTTTTGTATTTTAGCTTTTTTGTATTTGTGATTTGGTGATTATATCACTTCCATGGCTTGGACTTCAACTAATAGGTGAACTTTTATCAACAGAATTTTTATCAAATGTTCGTGCAACAGGAGTATATACACCTGATGATTTTCAAGCGTGTTTTAACCATTGTGATGCACTTGGTACTTTAGAATTGCTTGAAGCATTGGATATATGTATCCAGGTAAAAGAATTAAAATCTTTATAGTTTTTTAAATCTTAGCTATAATCTTAAGTGCATCATTGTTAATACCACTTGGACAAGGTTAACCACAGAATTATGGTATCAAAATAAAACGATTTAATCCAACTTATATTATTATATATCCAACTTTGACTTGTTAAACTGCATGGTATTCAGCTTCAAAGTCCTTCGAAAAAAAATTAGTTCTGCTTATAAGAATAGAATGCCTTGATTAATTGAGATCTACGGATAAGCTAGAGACAAAGAGCGGTCTTTTGTGTATGTACCATTTTTGAATAGCAATTTTCTAAAGTCTTACAATATCAAAATTTACGATTTCTTGTTTTTCTAATGCTTCAGAAAATGTACAATATTATAATGAAACTTTTTACAGTGTTTTGAATTTCATTTTCAGTTGTCAATGCATTTATTGTGAGTGAAGATTTAGGGCAGTGTAACCACACCTTTAGCAAAGATTTATGTTAACAATACATAAGTTGCTGCAGCGCAGTCTAGAAAGAATTATTTATTTTGTGTTGTTCATGCCAGCTGTTTTGACTTTCTAATAACAGTTCAACTTACAGTATTCAATTAAACTAAAAATGTCTAACTTCATTTGTTTTATATTCAAAATATCATTTAGATACTATTAGATAACGCTGATGACCATTACTACTTTCACTTATATAGTTTCTGTTTGTTATAGTGATCATATGAAACTACAGACATTTGCAGATTTAATAACAATTTAATTATTGTAGTATATGAGAATATCTCCTTAATTCGGCAAAATATTAGATAACCATACTCGTATAAAAATAATCATTAAAATAATTTCTAGTGTGAAGTTGATGGTGAAATAGAATATGAATTTCCAATTTATAATCAAACAGAAACTTTACCAGGCTTATGGGATTCTGGAGACCCTAGATACAGAACAACTGGTGCTTGTTATGGAGGTATTCGGCTTTATACGCCACCTAAAAGTTATCACTTATTTACTGCTATATTTCCTCATGTGCAAGTAAGCACAATATAATATGTAACTTATAAAGATCGATTTACAAATTCACTGTTTTTATTATAGATCGAACTACGTAAAGCAACAATAGAAAACTTTAGCAATAATGATAATGATACCGATTTGTATCAATGGTTTCAAGGATCAAAATTATGTACTATTACTTTAGAGACTTTAATAACATTAGATGAAGATGAAAATAGTTCTCAGTACATTGAAGTTAAAATTAGAGGACCAAGGCAGTCTTCCCAATACTGTTTTTATTTTCTTGAAAATGTTATGGAAACAATAAATATGGTACACTTAAAGAATTTTGTTTTATATAGAAGTGTTTAAATTAATTTTATTCCAAAGGCAATAGCTCGAGTTTGCCCTGGTTTAATAATAGAAAGACATATTTTAAGTGCTCAACAGCTTCGAATACATTCTGAAGAGCCGTACTGTTGTCCTTCAGATGTGGTTTGTGCAGCAATGTTAGAAGGGGAATCTACTTTGGATGTGTCATTACATAATCTTGAAACTGATAAATTAGAAAGCATTGTCCAGCTGGTATTATTTGGTAAGTCTTGCTTTAAGTTTTAAATATTCCATTATATTACAAATTTTAAAATAATAAACCACAGGCAGGATTTGAACCTACATTTCCCCATTAAATTCATTTAAAATGAATGTTTTATAATCTTTTAAAGTTTAAATATGTGCAAGTAATTTAAATTCATAATTATACATTTTCACAGATGATGTGGAATTAGCACGAAATATACATTGGGGATGTGCATTAAAAGTGAATAATCTCTCTGTACCTACAAAACTGAAACTAGGTCGCTTATTGGATCCTCCTGAACCACATGGAAGAGACTGGTGTTTATTAGCATTACGACTTGGTTTAGGACCAGAAACAATAGCTTCCCTTGATTCCCACCACTCTAGTTGTACCATGCGTTTACTTGCCATGGCCGATTGCACCATAGGTAGTATTTCTTTTTATTTTTTGGTAGTAGTTTTTTGCAGTGGTTTTTTAGCATAGAATGAAGATACATTGGTGTCTTTTTTTTACACCTACAGGTGCTCTAATTTCAAGTTTGCATGAATTAGGCAGAAGTGATGCAGCTGAGGTTGTTCTACGATCAGCACCACTATTTAAAATCATAGAGCATGTAAATGTTTAAAATTAAAAAAAAATGGAAAATAATTAGATGCTAGTAAAGTTAAATTGCCTATCAAAATTAGGTCACGATGTGTGCTTTTGTGCCGTCCTTTAGTCTGTACTTTTCTTGAAATGAATAAGTGTAGGTATGCTTTTG
Source organism: Ignelater luminosus (assembly GCA_011009095.1). NCBI lineage: Eukaryota > Metazoa > Arthropoda > Insecta > Coleoptera > Elateridae > Ignelater > Ignelater luminosus. Next base: position 31,095 of record VTPC01007941.1, read on the forward strand.
CCTGAATATTTTTCATTTAAGAAAATTGCTCATGAAGCTACAACGAACTCCAACAATTAAGTTTTAGTTATGCTTTAATGTTGAAATATAAATAATTTTATTAAACAGTATTTTTCTAATGCATTTACAAAATATAAATATACACAGGGTTATTTCCAGTATTTTTTAAAATGTGATATTTTATTCAATTTTATGTAAGTCAAGTCTATGCCTAATTTACTCTTATTGGGTCTGAATGTACAGAATTTAAATAAATATTAAAATAATAATTTTAATTGCTGTTTTCTTTAATCGTTGCCTCTTCCTACATAAGAAATAAGATAAACACACAACTCTCTTTAAAGTACCAAGTACTCCACACATGGTACTATGAAGTTCTACCTTGTTATTTACAATAACAGGTATGACATGCTTTGATTAAGGTTATCTTTGACATCTTTCAATAAATAAAAATAAAAAGTCTACTCTAATCGTTCGATATATCCCCGTGAACTTAAGAGCAATCATTACCAATTGCTTACAAATCCAAGATTCAAACCACAAGATTTGACAGTTACGATTACTGGTATCTAACCTCACTTATTTTTAAAATAGAGCGCAATTTAAAAATATTAATGACAATAAAATAGGAATAAATAATGGATGGACCTACTTTACGCAATTTAACTGATCCAAAATTTGGTAAACCATCGAAAAGACAAAATATCGTGAGTATTTTACAATCATCCCACGTGATATATTTTAGGTTAACTTTTGTATTGTGTACTTATTTTCTATTTCTAGCTTTTACAACAGTTAGGAGCTCCTCACGTATCTAGTTTTAATTATATGGTAAATAAAGGACTACATGATGCAGTGGCGGATATTGTGCCTGTTGAATTTTCGCTACCAAACAATGATCGAGTTTGTTTACGTGTTGAAGAAGTCAGCTTAAATTGTCCTTTAGTTCCATTAGGAACAATTGGAGTAAGAAATCAACGGATCTTTCCATCAGAATGTCGGCAGAGGGCTGCCACATACAAAGGAAAGTTGGGTGCAAGAATAAGTTGGTCAGTTAATAATGGTCATCCAGTTTACTTTGACAAGGATATGGGAGACATTCCCATTATGATAAAGGTAATACTTTGGTTATATAATATACTTCAAATACTATTAATTAGTTTTTTACAGTCAAATCGTTGTCATCTAAATTTCATGAGTCCAAAAGATTTAATTGCAAATGGAGAACACGAACAAGAATGGGGAGGTTATTTTATTATCAAAGGACATGAACGATTAGTTCGAATGTTATTAATGACTAGAAGAAATTATCCAATTGCAATTAAAAGGTCAGGATGGAAAACAAGAGGGGCTTTATTTTCAGATATTGGCTTGCTTATTCGATGTGTACAGGAAGATCAGACTGCTAGGGTAATATTTTTATAAATTTAAAATGTACATAAAATTTGGAAACGTTTTATCTTCTAGACCAATACGTTACATTTTGTAACAGATGGAACAGCAAAATTGATGTTCGGTCACAATAAACTATTGTACTATGCTCCAGTAGTCCTAATTATGAAGTGTTTATGTAATTATGCTGATCAGTATATTTATAAAAGGCTGGTAGAAGGTTATGAAGATGATTTATATTATATAGAGTTAGTATAATTCTTTTTTATGTACTTATATGCATTTAATTTTATTGTATTTTAGTTGTATAAAAAATATGTTAAGAATAGTTCATGAACAGCATCTTCATTCTCATGATGAATGCAAGTCATATCTGGGAAAAATGTTTCGAGTTAAGTTCCTTGAATGTCCAGAATGGAAAACTGATGCAGAAGTTACAGACTTTATACTAAAACATTGTATTTTAATACATCTTAATTCTAATGAAGATAAATTTAACATGTTGGTTTTTATGACACAAAAATTGTTTGTTTTTGCACAAGATAAATGCAAGGTTGAAGGTGCTGATGCAGTTATGATGCAAGAATTATTATTAGGTGGACATTTATATCTGCAAGTAGTAAAAGAAAGATTACAAGTGTGGCTTAGTAATTTACGTTTAAACTTGCTGAAACGTGCAAGAGCGAATGTTGGATTTATTTTAGACCAAAAAGAAATGTCTAATGCAGCAAAATTTGCTGGTGGTTTAGAAATAGTTATGGAAAAGTTTCTCGCTACAGGACATATTTATAGTGATACAGGCTTAGGCTTGATGCAAGATAATGGTTTAACTATCATTGCAGAAAATATTAACAGGATGAGATATATGTCACATTTTCGATCGGTTCATAGAGGAGCATTTTTCCAGGAAATGCGTACCACAGAAGCTAGACAATTGCTACCGGATGCTTGGGGTTTTATTTGTCCTGTACATACTCCAGATGGTGCTCCATGTGGTTTGTTAAATCATCTTACTATGAATTGTATCGTCACAGATATTCCAGATGAAAATAAGCGTAATAACATTCCATCAGTCTTAACAGAACTTGGAATGCTTCCAATAAAAAATATACAGAACACAGAGGTTAATGTTAAAGATTGTTATATCGCACAGTTAGATGGTAATGTTATTGGATACGTCCAAGATTCAATAGTATCACAGTTAGTGGAAGGATTAAGATTACTAAAGATTAAGGGTGAAGTGGTACCAGACACTATGGAAATTGTACTTGTTCCAAAGAAAAAAGTGCCTGGGCAATTTCCTGGACTTTTCTTATTTACAGGCCCTGCTAGAATGATGAGACCATTAAATAATTTAGTTGCTAATCAAATTGAATATATAGGAACCTTTGAACAGCTTTACATGGACATTTGTATTACACCCGAAGAAAGCTACAAAGGTACATTTAAAATGAAATTAGTTTAACGTCACTAGCAATAACCCCGAATTATAAATTTTAGGTGTGACCACTCATATGGAAATAGGAAAGACAGCATTTTTATCAAATTTAGCCCAATTAATACCAATGCCAGATTGTAATCAATCACCTAGAAATATGTACCAGTGTCAGATGGGTAAGCAAACTATGGGTACACCTTGTCATACATGGCCTACACAAGCAGAAACAAAAATGTACAGATTACAAACTCCTGCTACGCCTCTATTTCGCCCTGTTCATTATGACGATATTGGTTTGGATGAATTTCCAATGGGTACCAATGCTATTGTTGCTGTTATTAGTTACACGGTATAAAATTTCCTGAATTATTGTTCTTGTTTATTATAATTAGAATTTTGTTAGGGTTATGATATGGAAGATGCAATGATTATAAATAAATCATCATATGAACGTGGTTTTGCACATGGATCTGTTTATAAATCAGAATTTGTCCAGTTGGATCACATTTCTTCATATTTTTGCAGAGATCCAACTCAACCTACTTTAGTTGATTCATTAGATACTGATGGATTTCCCTATCATGGGAAATTAATGAAAAATGGTGATCCATTATACTGCTACTATAGTGCAGATCAATCGCGTTTCTTTGTAGTCAAATTTAAGAGTAAAGAAGATTGTTACATAGATAATGTAAGGTTATGTGGAAATTTTGGAACAAAAATCAAGCCTCTTGCATGTATTATGTTTCGTGTACCAGTATGTATATGTATAAAACTTTACTGTCTTTCATTTGGAAATATTAAACAGTAAGCATTTTAGCGTAATCCTACTGTTGGTGATAAATTTGCAAGTCGAGCTGGACAAAAAGGTATTTGTTCACAGAAGTGGCCTGCAGAAGACTTGCCTTTCACTGAAACAGGTAAGTAAGACTATTTTATCTACAATATTCATTTTTTTTATCATTTCTACTGCCAACTTGTATTATTTTTGATGGAAAAGATAAAAATAAAGATAAATTCAATAATGTAATCAAATATCTTTTAGGTTTGGTCCCTGATATAGTATTTAATCCACATGGTTTTCCTTCTCGTATGACAATAGCTATGATGATAGAAGTGATGGCAGGCAAATCTGCTGCTCTTCATGGTTTAGTTCATGATGCTTCACCATTTAAATTCAATGAAGAGAGCACAGCTATAGATTACTTTGGTCGATTATTAGAAGCTGGTAATACACTATACCTGAGGTGGAAATGATTTGGATAAAAGGGGAACCAAAGAATTGCAAATATTTACAACTGTAATTATTTTACAACAAAACTGCAAATGAAAAGTTACAGAAGTTGTAAACATATGTATATTCAAATCTATTTCCATACTTCAGAGACAAACTATGTTAAGCCCAAAATATTCATAAACAGCTAAGCTAGAAATAAACTGAAGCTAGCAAATGAAAGACAATTCATTTTCAAGTATCTTAACATTCTTAACCCAATTTGTTAGATTTGGGCTTAACATGGTTTGCCTTGACATAGATTTTCAGTTTGTTTTAACTTGACTGAGTTCTTAGATAAAACCAAGAAAAAGAATTACATAAATTTGAAAAACAATATTGTCAATAGAATTTATGAGAAACAAACATGTTAATTCATTTGCAAGAACCATATAAAAGTATAAGAAAAGCAAAAACAGATTTAGAATATGTCTTTATGACTGTCCCTCTGCAGTTTTGCTATAAAATAATCAGGAAAGCAAATATTTTCAATTCATTGATTTTCCCCATAAAATTTCTATATACCCAAATCATTTGTACACCTATTATGTAATTATAGCGTTACATAAATGATTAATCTTGGTTCAATTTATAGGTGGATATAATTATTACGGTACAGAAACCATGTATTCAGGTATTGATGGAAGAGAAATGAAAGCTCAAATATTCTTTGGTATTGTTCATTACCAAAGATTGAGACATATGGTTTCTGATAAGTGGCAGGTATTTATTTATGACAATTATTCCAAATTTTTCATCTTTTGCTCGATAATACCATAGGTTCGTTCTACTGGTCCAACAGATATGTTAACTAGACAACCATTGGGTGGTAGAAAAAGAGGAGGAGGTGTTCGATTTGGTGAAATGGAAAGAGATTCGCTTATAAGTCATGGGACATCATTTCTTCTTCAAGACAGGCTACTTCACTGTTCTGATAGAACTACGGTTAGATTAAATGCTCACCATTTATTTTTTTAATACTTCACATTTTTATTGTTTAGGCATTTATTTGTACATCGTGCAAGACTCTATTAGGGCCCATCACTATGGTAAAAAGAATGGCAGATAAACCAAACATGTCAGAAACAAAAGAAACCTGTAAGCTTTGTGGACATGGAGAAAATGTGGTAGAAATACAGATACCATATATTTTTAAGTTTTTTGTTACTCAACTAGCTTCTGTTAATATTAATGTAAAAATAGAATGTCAGCAAACATAAGTTTAATTTTGTTTTTAACTATAAGTATGTTTATAACTCATGGTTTTTATAAAGTCTATCAAATGTGATTTACTTACTGCTGATTAAATTGTTAAGTTCTTTCATGACTTTTATTGAACTTTTGTTTTATGCCCTTTAATGCATCTTCTATAGTGTATTCATTATTGCCAACCAAGAATGACCATATACATTTTCAACGAACTCCGAAGGAGTCGTTACTGAATTTGCAAAGTCTGTCTGCATTTTTTGTCAAATTTTGAAATTTTGACTTTAGATTTGGATTCTACATCAAAAACTAAAGACTATGTGGTGTCTTCGTTTTTTGATATCTCTTCGGGAACATGGTTAAAATAGCCGCCGAAATTTTAAAAATCTTCAAAAATTTTGTTTTTACTTTAGAATCGTATTCTACTATTGTACATCAAAAAATAAGAGATATTTATACTTTTAGTTTTTGATATCACCTTGGTAACATGATCAAAACGGCCGCCAAAAGATAAATGTTTGCTTATTTTTGTGAACAGACTGTTGCTTGAATTCAGTAACAAAACACAGTTCATTGTAGTTATGCTTTGCATTCCCAGATGTTTAATATTGTAGGACTTGAGAAAATTCCATTTTATTCCAAAACAGTGCACCCTATAAAAAAAAACAGGGACACTTTCTATTTTGAATTCTTCTTATGGTAACTGTTCTTTCAGAAGGTATTTAAAAAACTAAAATTTTCAAATTTAAAAAAAAAAACTTCAAATTTTTTTAAAACTAACCAATAGTACTTTTTAATTCCTTACGTTAAAATGAGATAAATCACTTTCTTTCCGTTTACACCAGTGATTTTGTTTTGAAACAAATTTATAAGAACTGTCATGTCAAACAGAACTTTTCTGTATTTGTAATGAGTCCATTATTCAATACTTGTTGTTTGTTGTTGTTTTTCTTTAATAGTCATGGGTAAACAATCGTATTTGACTCGCATGTAATGGATTATTTTACACTTGGATGATTGCAACACTCACCTACCAAACTAACTCTTGTTGCAAATTTCATCCTTGTCTAAAATAATAACCATTACATGCTCATTAAATAATATTACTATTTCAATGCTAATGGACTTTGCTAATAACAAATTTCAACCTCAAAATAAAAAACAATATAACTGAGGAACTAAGGAAACTAAAAAATGAGGAGTACTGGTTACACAAACTGGTGTCTAGATTTTGAAGCATTTGAAAAGACTATAAATATTTTGTATCATCTACAAGTTTTTATTAAAAAAAAAAAACCAACCTACTTGATTTATTATAACTGTTATCAATTTTATTTTATCTATGACTCTTCAATAATATAGTCATTATATGTGTAACCATAGGGATATAATCATACTCATAAAACACTAGTGTTTTAAGAATTTTATTCACTTGCGGTGTTTTGTTGGTTGCCTATTTATAGATATAAAAAAATATAGAAATTGTTATAATCTCAAACTATTTATTTATTATTCATCACTTTTCATTGAAAAACACAGGGAAAACACTAAATTACGCACCACAACTTATGTGCTCATTGAATAATATACTATTATACTATTTCTCTTGGAAATCAAGTTAGCCATGGAATGTTTTTAAAAAAAAGACAACACTTTATATTACATTGTATTTTTAAATATGTGGTATATGGTATACTTATATAACAAATGAACTTGACAGTAGAAATTTCACTTATTCAGTACTGCCACGACAATATTAACACTGAAATTTCCTTTAAAAGATGTACTGAAACCACCAGGGATCGAAAAGGTTCTGAAAATAACTGTTACATATGTAAAGGTTCTAACTGAAACAATTATGAAGAACTAAAATGATGTTATAACTATTATGACAAAAAAGGTTCTAGTTTATATCAATTCTAATTACAGTAGAAGTCAGTTATAGCAAATGACAAGGGACTTAAAAAATGAGTTCGTTACATTCAAAGTTTGTAATAAACAATATAAAAATATTTCATTTAATATAAAGATTTATTCATATAAAACATTAATAAACGGAAAATAAATTTATAATGTATTTCACCACATTTATTTTATTTATTATTATATAAAGTCTGTAATTTTTGTTTGTTTATATCTTGAAGACCAAAAAAAAAGGTCATTGACACAGTTTTCCATTTCTGCACAACAGTTTAAAACATTTTGGGACACATTGTAAGGCATTAAAAAATTGTTGTAACACCTCCTGAGCAGCAATTATTATTAGTGGTTCCATATATAATTCATCGTCTTCATCAACATCATTGTTGTTTATTTGGGTATTTTGTACTTGAAGAGAATGTTTTATTTCCATTGCAATCTCATTTTCATCTAAAAATTCTGTAGTAATTACTTCTTCATCGATTTATCATTTTTGTCCATTCTGATAATGGCATGTCATCTTCAAAATTAAAATTGGAGTAACTAGAAATGTTGGTTATTGTTTCCAGTAATACTCTGCTATGCTTTGGGGAGAAAGTTTGCCGTCTCCAAAAGTGTTATTTGGCTGTTTTCCTTAGCTTCAATGCAGTTTATTGTTTTTAAAAGAAGCAGCTTCTTCTAATGAAATTTTAAACTGTAAATAACACCAGCATATAGAGACTGATAATAACTTGATCCATATGTTGCAACTTTGACGTTGTGTTCGCAGGCAAAAATACTAATTTCATGTTTTGTAAGATTTTTTACATATGGGTGCGCAGTTATCAACAAGCAATGAAATTTTTTTTTGTCTGCTTAATACAATAGCCCACCTCCTCAATTTGTTTTCAAAAATTTCAGAATTCATACAAGCCTTCTTGTTAAACATGTAGTTCATAGGCAGACTTTTCACATTCTTAAAACATCATGGTTTTAATGATGTGCCAATCACTAGTAGTTTTTAGTTTTTCTGTGCCTGAAAATTAGCTGATAAATGTGCTCTTTTGAGAACTTGCTACCAACATATTTTAAGGTTTTATCTGGTGTTAATTTATAAAACAGCTTATTATTTAGCAAATCTGTCATTGTACTTTCACTTACAGCTGCAGCTTCATCCACAATTCTATCACTGCATGTGTTGACATTTTTTAAAACGCCCGATCCAGCTTGCAGTACAAATTCATCTTCGCTGGCTTTAAACTTCTTTCTGAATTCCTCTGCTTTTACTTGTAGTATTGAACCACTAATAGGTACATTATTTTCCCTCTGCTGAACAAACCACTTGTATAATGCCCGAGTCACATTGTCATGCACTGATTTACACATTTTTTTTTGAGTTTTTCCATTTTGCAAATAACACAGTATTAAATTTGTTATCTAATGTAAACACTAATTGACGTTTTTCTAAATTTTCTGTTTTCATTTCGTCACCAGCAACTAGCAAGCAGAAAGTAAAACTAAATCTGCATTTGGAGGTGATTTTAAAAACCCACCTACGAAATTTTCTACGAAAAAAAATTATAGGACGTTCTCAACTGCTTTACATAGACACATTAAAGTGTAATGTAAATTAAAACAACCTGTCTAGACAAATTTATGTATAAACATAAGCATCAAGTCAGCTTCCGCTAAATAAGCTTGTGTGATGGTTTTGGAGGATTCATCAAATTAAATTGAAATTTTATCACTTTTTATGCTACAATTGCATCATTTCACGCAGGACTGGACTTAGAATTCCTACGGTCAAAAGAATTTAATATCTTGAAAACTATGTGCTTTAAGACATTGGTTTATTAAGAAAGTCATCTCTAACGTCCGGCTTCTGAAAGCTGGTATTATGTATCATATAGTTAATGGATTCATAACTTTATGGAACTGATCAACTTCTTAAGTGTTGCTCAAGATATTGTACTCTACTTTATAACTATCAGTTTCTTAAGTAGTTACGAGAAAAACCGATAGGTGACTACTACACTTACAACACTAGAAAAACAAAAAACAACACTTTCGTTTTATACTGGCACTTTCATTTAAAACATAACCTGCTGTTAGAGATCGGTAATTGAAAAAAAAGCCATGCGAAACCTCAAGTGATGTAGAATGTGTCGGCGCTACATAACTTATCGCACCAATTTTCTCTGATAACATGTGAAGCTGATATCGTTCCCATAAATACAACATAGTGTTTGAGAAACAACTTTTGGCGATTTATAGAATGCATAACTTTATCGGTTAGATATCTGCAATTTCAATAGTGCTGATTATTTCTGATACACCCTATATAGCAAACTAGAAGCAAATTAAAGAATTCAAATAAGAATATTCAAATTCTAATATTACAGCATGGCCCAAATTCGAAATGAATGCAGAGTATCTCAGAAACTAGAAGAGTTAGAGAAAAACTGAATCTACTTTTTTTTGATGACTTCATTGGTGTTAGAATGCAATAAAATATTGTATAGTTGGCAGCAGTGATGGGTAAGATACAATAATATTTTATCTAGATACAGATATAGATAAACAAATGTTTATTGTATCTAGTAAGAGATACAAGATACATTTTCATAATTATATCTAGATTCAGATACAAGATGTAATTATCGTATCTAGATAATACGCATCACTAAATATAGCTTACTTCAAAGAAACTAGAAATTTCTAAAGAATAAACTAAATTAAAAAATAAATTTTTGTTAAGATCCCTTTATGAAGAGAATTTACAAAATGCATTACCATAAATTATCTTTACCTGGAAAGGGATGACAAAAGCAGGTTTAAAAATTAAACTGTTCACAAAACTGCAAAACTTTCTAATTATCTAAGTAAAAATTCATCTGCAAATTAAAGATACAGCTGAAATGTATCTAGTTACAGATACAAGATATAATTATCTTGTATCTGAATCTAGATATAATTATCGTATCTAGATAATATCTTAGATAATATCCATCACTGGTTGGCAGGTATGCAACCTTGTTTACAAGTAGTTGGTGCTGTTTACATTAAAAAAAATGATGTTACATTAAAGTTGATATCAAACGTATTCATTCTTTTATATTATCATCAGTAAAACCTCTAGAATATTAAAATAAAATGTTTTACACTTATCACCGCCTTTTTATTATATCAATAGTGTAATCAGAATGTAAATATCCTCATTTGATTTTGAATAAGTGAAAATTGATTTTTTCGAATTTCATTAAATGGCTGCATTTTCATTATTTGAAAAAATGGAAAGAAAATTGTTCAGAAACTTTTTGTATGATTTGATGTTTAGAATTAAGTAAACTACCCAAATGTTTGTTTTATTTACTTGTTTTCAAGTTATAACAAAAAAAAATTAATTTTTAAATGGCAGTCGTAGATCTTGACATATCTGAATTTTGTTTCCAGAGCTTTCACAATATTTATGGTTTGTTGTAATTTATACATTTGATCTGGTATGCCATAATTTTGAGAGAGACCAAAAAAATAGCTTCTCAAACATTTTTGTTGGGTTGCTCAACTATTTATTTGGATTTTTTAGTTAACAAGACTCTTAATGAAGAACCATTACCGCGTTTCAGCTAGATGAAGCACCAGCATCCAATAGCCTATTGATAAAGAACTTTTTAAAACATAACCTTGGCTCCCTAAATCACCAGACATCACCTCTCTTAGCTTCATCTAATGAAGGCTTTTAATAGAAAGGATTTACATAGTGAGAAATAGCACTATCCACCAATTCTGGGAAAACATTGTTGTGGCATTCAATTAAGTAAGGTGCACATCTGTAACAATAAATGCTGTAAAAGAATGATGTGAACTGTGTATTGTGTATGATGGAACTCAGAACGAGAATTGTTTTTTGGAATAAATACTTTAATACTAGATTTTGATTTCTCTCAAAATCATGGCGTGCTAGTCGATTATGCTCGTAACACTAAATTTGTTATATCTTTGAATAAATATAACAAACTGTAATACATCTTCTGAAAGCTAAAAAAACAGGAATTTAAATACATCAAAACCTACTATGAGTGCCATTGACAAAAATTACTTTGTTGTTGTAATTTGAAAACAATCAAACAAAACAGAAATCTAAACATCAAACAATACAGAAAGTTCCAAATTAATCTTTTTCCATTCTTTCAAGTAACAAAGATGCCACTAGATGGAATTTGAAAAAAAATCAATTTTTACCTATAACTCAAAAACAAAAGAAGATATTCAAATTTTGATTGCACCAATGAACTTGATAGAAAAAAGTAGATCAGTAACTTGTATTCAGCTTTTTTCTGCCTCTTTAGTTTCTGAGATACCCTGCATTTACCTCAAATTTGGGTCACCTTATACATACACATTACTACTAAGCGAAATAAAATAAAAGAAAAAACAGTGTTATATACAATTTAATAAAGAAGCATCTTTATACAGATGATTCATGTTACATAAAAAGCATCTTTAAAAAAAATTATACATCTTCATTATATTCAAACTTCTAATATTATAATCTTAATAAAATAAAAAGACCAACAGTTTTTTTTAAAATATAAGCCATTAGCCATAATAGAGCAAGAGTTTGCTCAGTGCAATTTACTAAAAATAAAATTATATAAATTTCATCAACTCAGAAAAACTTATTTAATTAACAATTTGTAACAACTTATTGTTCTCAATTACTTAAAAAAGAATTACATATCTCGATAGAGAAAAAAACAATATTAGATATATACAATTTTTTCCAAACTTTTGATATTTTGTGTATAACATTACTTACATCACAAAGAAAAAAGAAAAATTAATGTAGCTTCATAAAACTCCCAACATCCATTTTAGAGTTGAATTCATAGAATAGGTACCATAAGTCTCCTGCAACATTCATAAATATTGGTGGAAATATCAATGTTATTAGACAAAACATTATTCCGATCACTCATCTAAAAATAAATAATAAGAGTACATTACAATTCAATATATCACAAAAATTAAAGGCTCATAGAAACTCAAATATCATTAAGTACACAAACTGCAAATTTTATGATTTCAAACATCCAATATAATAATAAACTCATCAATACATAACAAACTAGAAACGACTCCATCTTCTTTTCAGCTTAGTAAATATCTTTCTATGATAATAAAAGAGATAAATGCAGTTAATAACACTTAATGATTCTTTGTTAATACAGAATTCTTATAATAGTACTAAATCCATAGTAGGACATTGTAATAACATTTTGTTAATTTTTTTTAGAGATACTTTGGTGTTATTTCCTAATTAATTTAAAGAATTAAAGTTGTGCTGATGAAAACAATTTGAATAATCATTATAAAAACAATTTTCACTCGATTATTACAGACAAATTCCATTATTTCTTAACAAACAAAAGTTTAAAACCATAAATTTAATTTCATGAAGCTTCATTAAAAATAGAATGTAAATAATAATAATAGTAATATAATAAACTTAAAACCAACCTACTACTCAAAACAGACGTGGTAAAATTATTCAGCATCCGAAGACATAGCAACATCACCATTAGCATTAATAACAAGCGTGTCATCCTCATTATAGTCAATACTAAGAACGGAGGACCTGCGCACTCGTTTAACACGAGTCCTTTCGCATTCAGATTCTGAGTCCGTCCGTTCTTGTTCACAAACACTGTCACCGTTCGCCCTGCCATTTTGTAACTTAAGTGTACTATTCTCTTTTTGTAACACAGCCACAGTTTCTTTTGCTTTGCGTAGTTCTTGCTGTAAAAACAATATAGTACTTTGCATTCCTTCGACGTCTTCGTCCAAGTCTGCCAAAAATGAGTCCAACTCCAACTGGGATTGTCTCACTTCCTCGGAAAACTTCTTCTGTAATTCTAGCTCACCCTCTAGCAATGCTATACGGCCTGAACTAGTAATTTTACCTAATTCCTCGTTCTCTTGATACAATAACCTACACTTGGCCATTAGTCTTTTACCAGTATTTGAATCGGGCGTAAACTTCCATGCTGAGAGTTCATTTTGGGTATCCTCGAGTCGAGAACGAGTTGTTTGCAACTCATTTCGTAAAAGTTGTAACAAACAGTTTACAGCTGGATCTACAAGCGTCGAACGCAATGATGAACTGGTTGGAATTTGTGAGTTTTTTAATTCGTTGACCTGACACTAACATGTAAAAATAGCATTAATATTCAGACTTCTCAACAGATAGTTAGGGATTAATCAAGAAATTGGTAAAATTTCTTGTGTAATCCTTAACTATTATTATATTCTTTTTTCACGGCAAACATCTCTAACTTTTTGTTTAGAAAGAAAATAATTAAAACTTTTTAATTATTACAAAATATAGAGCTGCTTAATTGTCATGTCTAAATGTTGAATATATGGTAGTAAACTGATCGATTTTAGAATAGATTGCCCAGTAATAGCAATTGATATCAGCAACTTCTCCTTTACAACATCAGCCTTCTTTAACTGAATTCATTATCTCAAGGAGATGGAATCCATCAATTTACTTTCAAATATGCTACATTAGAATTTACTTATTTTTAAACTATTAAATTGTAGTGATTCAAATGTTCCAATGCTAAAACTAATATAAAATGGACTTTTTATTCTTATTAGTCATGATAAAAGCAGACAATACCTTCTTTCAGTAACGAAAGATTGTACTTACAATATGGGGTCTACCAAATGCATGGAAACAATATTAATTATAGTTTAACCAAAAAAAAAAACCTTCTGAAAGTTCAATTTCTACAAAAGTACTAATTAACTAATAGCTACTGAAATGAAGAATACTATGCTCATTACAAAGAGAAAGTTATGGGCGTAATAAAACCTATAAACTCATTTAAAGGTGAGATTTCAAGGCCTACATCTCCAAGTAGCTTTTAGAACTTCTATCCAATCATAGATGTATCATAAAAACATAGCAAATGCCTATACATTTTGCTTACTCTAATTAAGAAACCTTGACGATGATTTGTGCAATAGTCATTTCAGTTACAGTAGTAGATAGTTGATGAACTTTCAGTGAAATTATTATGCAGAGCAGTGACCAGCTGACTGTTATTGTAGGTTACGTTGTGAATAGTTGTAAAATGCATTTTCGACATTTTAAGGTTATGTTGTGCATCTACTGGAATGTATCTACTCAAATAGCAGACCCATATATTGTGGCTCTGTATTAATGAATATTCTTGGTATACACCAGAATGGAACACCTTTATGTCATAATCAAAGCTGTCATTCTTATCCTATTAACAGAAGTCCTACTCAGGGAAAACAGAATTAATTTATTAAAATGTTTGTGCAAAAACTCAACTAAAATTTGTATTTTATTTTGTTCACCTAGGCGTAAGAGTTCTACTTCACAACCTCAGTCAAGTTTATGCATAAACATAAATATCTGGCTAAAAATATTTTAATAAATTAATTCTGTTTTCCCTGAATATGACTATATTTGCAGGATGAGAATGATAGCTTTGGTCATAATGCACAAGGTGTTTGTTGGAATGCGATATGAAATAATATAAAAGCATCAAGTTTGAAACATGGCATCCTGTACTTTATAGTTTATATTATATTTGTAATCTGCAATAAATTTAGAATCTAATGATGTAGCCATCAATGGTTTTTGACACATACAGGTTTTTTCTAATTGTTTCAATATTATTTGGCTGTTAAAAGAAGAGGATACAACTTATGATTCTTGTTTCCATTGTTTTGTAAACCCCATATAAAATTAGATTTAACTATAACAAATGATGTTTTTGTTAAAGAATAACACAAGATTCAAAGTGATGTGCTGCTACCAGTGTATGTATGTAACTAAAG
Source organism: Ignelater luminosus (assembly GCA_011009095.1). Classification (NCBI taxonomy): domain Eukaryota; kingdom Metazoa; phylum Arthropoda; class Insecta; order Coleoptera; family Elateridae; genus Ignelater; species Ignelater luminosus. The sequence continues at coordinate 46,181 of VTPC01007941.1, forward strand.
TTTATTTCATGATAGTTCGTGGTTGTTATTTTACAGAGGCTATTTTATTTAAATATTACAGATTAGTTGGAACTTTGAGTATGTTGACACAAAGAAAACAAATAATCTTGACTTTGTAACTACTGCAATTTTCAATAGATAAACCATATTTTTGTTAAATAAGTATTTTGATAAAATTCAACAATTCTAATTGTAGAGCCCTGTAAAAGTAGTTCAAAAAGCCTGACAGTCGATTTGAACCTAATATTAGGTTCAGGTGATGCTGGACTTACTTTCAAAATGTCTCGGACTTTTTGAGTTGGTTGGTTCACTTTTACAGGGTTCACTCTTGAAGAGTTTTTAAGATTATTAGATAACATATTATAATCTTCTACAGTCATAGTGATTCTATTGGGTAGAATGATTGACTCATGATTTGAAGAGTCACGGTTCTATACCCAACAAGAATATCTGCAATTTAAAAAAGTACAGTTGATTCTGAGGAATGAGACATCCTCTCGATTCAGTTCTAGAACTTCCAATGATTCACTGTTCATGTAAAACTGTAGATCCCATTTGTCTAGAAAACTAAAAGCCACTCACCTAGACAGAGGGTCAAAATAGTAATGGCCTATCAAGGCAATAAAAAGTTGACTACATATATACACACAATTTTACACAAAATGTTACAAGAAACACAGGTTATTTAGAATTCTGTGCACAAATTTGATTTTGTCTACATATTTACAGTTTAATCTTGAACACAGTAATAACTATTAGATAAGACTCCTTTTTTGCACTCCCTGGCTTATACATATGTATTCTTATTGATAATCCAAGTCTACATCCTTAAAATCATAATACACATAAATCACCTATGTAACATACATAATTCTTATAAACTTTGTATTTTCAAAAGAGAAAACAACTCTTTTACTGAGGCAAGCATCAGAATTGATAGAACATAGAAAGCGTTCTGACTATGACTACTTCGCATCTATTTTGTACTTATCTCAGTAAGATGCCATTTATAAGGAAGAAATCATACTTTAAACAGATATTCTATGATTTATAGTTCAAAAACAAAATGATTGATTAAATAATCCTAATAGTGCTATAATGACAACTAAGCTTCTATTTCCTATGAAAAAAGCTATTAAAATCATTTTATATAAATTCTTCAACAAGGAAGTAAAAAAAATGAGCCAAATAACATAAGACAGGTAAATGCTATATAAAGACGTGAAAATATTAAGGTTATAAGTTCCCTTCTGTCCCCAAACAAAAAAAGAGCACAACACAAACTTTTAATTTTGTTCTTCAGTATTTCATTTGTTTGTCAACATTGGTTTGAAGTATATAAGTATCTTAATAATGACGAATAACGTCTTGCTCAAATATAAAACAGTTGCATTTTCAATAAATCAAATTAGTACTATAGCATCATCGTTGACAGCTTAGAAACGCATGTTTAAGAAATCTTCCTTTAAACTTTAATCTAGAAGAGTTCAAAAGTACATGTTTGCTTTGTTTCTCCATATTCAAAAGATATAAGGAAAGTCTAGAGCGTCACAGATTCAATGTGGTAGTTTTCCAAAGTATATCCATAAACAGACAAGGAAGTAAAATCATGTAAATATATTTGGCAGAGTAAAATTCAATAAAACTTTGCAGTTTCTACATTACACTGGGATATATAACCTTGTAGCAGTTGGCGACCAGACATAAATCTTGGACGGCTATGATTATGCTTTTTTCTTTCAATCTCATGGTTATTTGCTATAGATATACAGTATGTTCATTAATGACGGAACTCTCTCAATAAAAAAATCTTATTGACAGCTTATGTATTAGTGTGATAAGAACTGATGATTGTGAACTAGAAGAACGTTGCTTATGCAAAATTAATTATCTCAGAGATTAGTTTTGGCATACTTGTCACACTTTGTCAATCACGTGACATTCAGTAATATTTGAACACCTTGTATATACGATCTTCCATGAAACTACAACAGATATAGAATTCCAAATTTGCGTCTTGGCTTGTACAAAATTAAAATTCCTCCCTACAAATGAATACCTCTGATAAAAAAAATAGATTTCAAAGCTGTTCAGTTAAATCATAACCTTAATGTTTTTCAAGCTCTCTAGATTTATTGTTTTGAGACTATTTTTTTATGGAACACATTAACGAAGAATCATACAAAATTTAGAAAAATTAAAAATAATTTCTTATGGCAATATAATAGAGTAGATTAAATTCCCCAAAAGATATTCACGGTTATTTTTTAAAAAACATCTGGTTGATGTATAAAAGTTGGAAGAACTAAAAGTAGTATAAAAAAATTGCTTTAGACTACTAAATTTGAGTTTTGCATAAATCTAATAAAGGCCTTTAAAGTAATGGAGTTAATCTAAACATTTTATAATGTCTGGTCTGTATTTTATTCTAAACGAAATTGTAAAATACTTTTACAAACTTAATTAAAGCATCCTGCTTAGTGGGGAAAAATACAATACATTGTGGGATTTTATCTACTAACTAATAACATATTCGAAAATCAATTTAAATTTTTCAGCTTAGGTACAAAGTTATGGGAGCTTCAAATGTGCCAATTACAGTTGTATTTTGTCCATTTGTAGTAGAAATACTTGAATAATTTGCATTTCAATTTTGCAATTCCAAAACACTTTGTGACTACATCGCAATTTATTATTCAAATTACTGATAGTTATTTCTTGACCAAGAAAATGTTGAAGTTAGATAGTGCAACATCGTAAAAAACATCCTTGTAACTTTTTTTTTAAATAATTTCAATTGAGAGCATATTTCATAGCAACAGTCAGATGTATAATCTGTTTGTGTTGTTTTTAGATAAGATCTAACCATGAAAAATCTGACAATTTGAGCTGTATAAATAGGGCGTTTCATGTTCAGATGACTGACAATCTCTTTGAAGTTTGAAGATTATATTTTCTACCATTTATTGCTTAGTATGTTGCCAGATACTCTTCAAATTGGTAAAGAATGTTTTGATTTGACTGTTTGCCAGGTGTTTCCTCACAAATAAAGGTGCTACAGATTGACGTGTTCTCAATTAAACCTGACTATATGTATGTATAATCTATTCCAGATTATAGAATATCAAGATAATTGGTGATTTATTTTTGCCATGCTGGCAGTGCTGGAAACAAATTTTAGTTTTGGCAATTGGCAGCTGGAAAGATTGAAGATTGTTAGTCAGCTGCTCATACTTGTGTATTGTTTCTGATTTCAGCAGTTTCATTCATTGTTGATAAAAATGACATTCCATATTAATTAATACTTTGCATCAGTAGCATAGTGACAAAAAAGAAAATACAAGAATGTCTTACATTATTATTTAAAAATGCAGCAATACGTTAACACAACATTGAAAAACAACTTAGAATTCAAAGGGTGTAAATTAATTTTTGAACTTAGAATTCACTATTACCTAACTTCCTCACACAGTTAGCTGTCAACAATAAACAGAGTAGAAGTTGCTACTAATAACTATACTTATGAATAAAATTACAATATTCAGTGCATTTACATTTAAACACTGCAGTTTTCAGTTATGCTCTATCTTAGTTTCTATCTTTTTTTTACCCTTTTCATATTTTTCATTTATGTCTACTGATATAGATTGCTTAGTTTGAGATTCATAGTATTTTCAATTGACCACAATCAACTGTTTTGAGCATACATGTGTCAGTTTTTTAACAGCCTATACCTATTGAAAAATGACAGAAATATTCTCAGAGCACTCTAAAGCAGTCAATCAAATATTAAAATATTAGATAATAATTTATTGCTGTGTTTCTGCAGAATAATATTATGTGATCAGAAACTAACATCATCTTAGTATTTTTTGAACCGTGAAAGATAATCTTTAAAAAACTTTTTTGCACTCTTATAAATAAGTTAATTTGGTGTCAATACCCTTTTGTTTGCAGAATATTAATAACAAACCTTTCTATAGTTAATAGCGATACCACAGCTTTTTAATCACACAATATATTCAAGCACATTTTTTGCTGATATCTTAATATTTCATAACAAAATCCTAATAGTAAATTCATAAATAAAAACATATTTCTACTTCTCTATCTATTCTTAAGAGCTGTTTAACACTATGCTAAATTTTATGGAAATTTCATAAAAGAATTTTTACAAAGATTTCTTTGTTGTTGTAGCGAGTTGTATGCAACTATGCATCATTTTTTACAAAGTTTTTGATGTGAGCGTGCGCAATATGAATCTATTTACAGCTGTTCGCCGTGATCTTTAATCAACCTTCAATGCGACTCGTAAACATAACCTCAAATAATACGGAAGCAAGCAGACGTACAGACGATCAGTTCATGTCGTTTGCGCATGGACGCGCTCATGTTTACTGGGCACTTTTTGCAAGAAATTTCTATGTAAACTTTGTTTGCAATGACCGAAAATTTTTAAAAAATTAATTTGTATTTGCAGGTTTGAACAAGTTAGCATGTGTTTGTGATGTATGCTCACACTTGACAAAAAGCAACATTTGTCCAAGTTAAAATTGTAAAGAATTCATTGGTTATGGGTAATTTGCACTTTGTTTTATTAGGTTTTCTGTGGACTGAGGATAACTTTGTCATTCTATAGAAATTAAAATGTTACTTGGAAAAGGTTTGTATTTTCAAGTTATTTCCAAGTACAGGGTGTTCTATAAGTGTTACATACCCTAGCAATATATTTCAACATTTGCTTACTCCTGGTTCACAGCTGAAGTTTTCACAAATACAATTCATCCTGGTATTAATTTTCAAGTTTTTAGTATTCCACTTTTACAGAAATAAATTTTTATCTTATCCAGAAATAATTATTGAAATTTCAACCAGTATCTACTATATTATAGTAATGTAAGAAAACATAAATCCAGCTTTCATTTAATAATGTCGAAATTATACAGCACAATCCTTGAATCAGTAATTTCTGCTATAGTGAAGCTACAAACCACAACAATTATGGCGGCATTAAGACTGCATAGTTATTCCTGTTTATTTATGTGAGATTTTTGGACGTGTTGACACAAGAAAAATATGATAAAATTATAAGCTTGCACAAACAACATGAAAATAAAACACCACTTTGCAGTCCAACAGAGCTTATAAAAATCACACCAGAGGTCATATTCAAATTTGAGGTTCCCATACACAAGGTGAATTTCTAAATTTCAACTTTTCCTGTTTAGATTTTCTTAAGCTTTTTAAAACTGCAACACTTGTATATTATGTGCCACAACTCACAGGAATCAAACTGTCGAAGAAAGTAAAATTACAACCAACTTACTTAGGAATAAGAGTTACACATGAAAATTAACATTTGCATACCTATCCTTCATGATAGAAAAATTACTGATTCATGATAATGGTATAAGTAACCAATCTTACTTAAATTTAACTATTAATCCTTCACTAGAGCTTGACTAAATAAAATTAAAAAACATCATTGCTTGATCGTCAAGTGATTGTTGCTCTGATTGGTTAAATTGAATGCTTGTTCTCGAGATCCTGACTTATGTATAAAAAAATGTTATTTCACAATGATGTTAGTTTTTAAATTTCTAATCTTAAACATAAAGAATTAAATCCTATTAAAAATGGATATGATTGTTAAAGATATAGTAACAATTGTTTTCAAGCATAGTTTAAATTTGAAGCAATTTTGATGCAATCGGCCCTAAAACACAATAACAGATATTCGATGTAAAACAAATGAAAGAAATGCCAATTTAAATTTAATTTAGTTGAAACTTCAATAACTATTTTCAAACAACAAAGATCAAAATTTGCTTTTATACAAATACCAAACACTTCTTTTACTAACAGGATTAGTCAAAAAGCGTTTGCAAACAACAATTAAATAACGCCAAAAGAATTAAGTTTAGACTGCATGGTGTCCCATAAATAGTGCATAATAAGAGCACAGTGTGATTCCTTGATGAAATCTAAACAAAAACTAACGTATAACAAAATACCTTCCGAGGCTTCGTTTTCAAGTTACAGCAGTTTCAATTTCAAAATTCTATTGGATAAAAACGTCCAGAAAACCTTGAATATCTGCATATTAAGCTTCTTCCTGATAAGAAAAATTTATAGTAGAATATGTTAGTTAATATCACCATTAGAATCTTAAAACAGTTGCTACCAACCATTTTCAAAACATCAATTTCTTTAGCATGAAGTGTTGCCAAGTTTCACAAATTTTAATTGTTAATATCTTTGGAAGTAAGCCACAGAGACCAAAATGCTATCAGTCTTTTAAACTGACTTTTTAATGAAGAATAATGTACCTTGATGTTTATGTGCCATCCTGTATATATGGGGTGATTCACAACATGTGTGCTAAATCAGAACTGGTGATAGAGAGGCCATTTTGAATAATATACATGGTGTCCCGTGACTAGATGGCCATAGCTTAAATACGTTTTGGCCAAAAATCAATCATCATGAAGTTACAGCCATTCTAAACTATTATAAAGTATAAGCAGAAATTGGAAGAGGAGGCACAGTTCCTTGTCCATTGCAATCACCTAGTATTAGCCCCCTTGACAACTATCCCTGGGAACACACGAAGAGTATAGTGTATGCAGAACATCATACAATAAGAATGAACTTGTTTTAAGTTAGGAATATTAATTGGATGAATACACCATTGTACTCTACAAAGAACTGAAGTGTGCATAGACAGGATGGAGACAGTTCCTGTAATTGCATTAAACTTTTCCATTAACTAATGTATTGATGTTCTTCTTTTTAAATTAGATAACGCAATAATAGCTTACAATGGCCATAACTTCATAATTGATCTTTGGACATATATTCATTACACATTTTCAACTTAAAATGACCAAACCAGCACTATGGCCATCTGGCCACGAGATACTCTGTATGTCTGACTTTATTTCCTTACTAAGCTATAGTAATTGTAAATTTCCATACTATATATACAGTGAGAGCCAAATATCTATTATTATTTTGAAGCTTTAATAAAAACTGCTTAATTCACAATAACATAAAAACTACAACATAATGACATTAGAAAAAAAGAAAAACTTCTGGTATTTTGTGAATTTCATCCTCTATATTTCTTTTGAGGCCATCAAGAGTTTTTGGCTTACTCTTGAGGTAACTCCAAAGAAGAGAATCAGGTGTAGTCAGATCAGGCGATCTCAATGACCAAAGCAAAACTCCATCCCATGAAATTAATCGTTGTGGGAGATTATCAACACAAAATATTCTGTGTTGAAGAGAATACAAATTCATTTTGAAATGTCAAAGTACACTGACAGAAAACACCAAAGTCTACACTCTATTGTGTAAATGCAACATCATAGATACCTGTTACCTTTTTTTACTGCAATATGAGAATGATAGTAAGACATTTGGTTCTCACTGTACATTATAGAATCAGGTAAAATAATAAAAGTATTATTGTGCTTCTTGTACGAAGAAAGTTTAACATTACTACATCTAGAAAACAAAACATGCCAAGGTGTATGTTGATGTGAACTTTTTATTCAAAATGATCTCACCTATTATCAGTTTTGATTAAATTAATTACCTTCTATAGTACTATTATATTGTTGTAACCAGGATTAAGAGGATATCAAAATATTTAGTGTATCATTAAAAAGAAAAAACAACGCCATGCTTTTATGGAACACTCTGTATAGTTGGAGATTATTTCAGAACATATGTAGGTACTATTCTTGTGCATTCGTTAATATGTTTTGACATTGCTACAAATAGCAATATTATCCATTACCCATAGATTGTTAGAACACCCTATATACACTAAACAAAGACTGACAACAGGAATTGAATAGTTTTAACTTTTGTTTGGACCAACACCTACTCAGTACAGGTCTGTTTGTTTGTGTACTCTATGTGCTAGATAAAAGCAATGAGAGTATCAAATGATGTCAGAGAGCAGATTTCTCAAAATACAAATGAACACCTAGTCAGTTTAGTTTGAACTCAGATCAGAACAAACAACAACATAACCTACAAATTGTTACAAGTTATTAAATTTTATATTTTATACATATCTAAAAAGTACTAATCTACATTTACTTGAAACTTCAAAAGAAAACCTATAATAATCTAATCAAGTTATTTCATGTTCTAGATGATCTAAGAGCAACTGCTTGACAAACAAATGCAAAATAATTGTACTTTTTGCTTAGAGCAGATTGAAGCAGACATTGTGTATATGTACATGTATACTCTGTTCAAATGCTTTAAAACCTAAATCCAAAATCTAGACACTGATGTCAAGTTGTGTAACCAGTCCTTCTCGTTCCTTGTAGTCCAAGCGATGATCGTAAAATATCATGCGTCATTGAACACCCAACTAATTTATGAAAAAAATGAAAGTCTAAGCAAATCTTGACATGAATGTAATCAATGAGGTAATTATTAAGTTCATTATTCACTCAGTATGAGACCGATGAGCTGACGTTAGCTTTCATACATTTAATATAAAATGTCAGATAATAAACTTCACATGTCAAAAATCTAACCTTAAATACTGAGAATTAAATCATGCTAGAAATCAAGCGCACAATTCAACCAATCAGAGCGCTGGTCACATATCAAGTGAATAATCAGCTCTTTAATTATAATCATGCCAGGATTTGCTTAGACAGAAAAGCTGTTTCTTTTTTCTTGCAATATCTACTTTAATGTTTTTCATAAATTAGTTGGGTGTTAGATGATGGATGAAATTTTATGGTCATTGCTTGGACTATTAGTTTTTATGTTGTAAGTAGTATGTATTATTTGACAGTTGTATTGTTTTTTTCATTTTGAGGTTGATGTTTGTCAGTAATGACGTTATTAGCATTTAGATAAAATCTATTAATGGAACATTTTAAAGGAAATGTTTATCTTTTAATATAACTTTTTACTTTTACATATAATTTAAATTAACACACTGTGTTTGGTATGATAGTTCTCAAATTTAAATGTTTTAAAACAAAATCAGCAATGTAAACATACAAAACACAAGTGATTTATCTCATATTAACATAAGGAACCAAAAAGTCCTTTTGATTAGTTTTAAACAGAGATATGGTAGGGGTAGATGTTGGTATGTAGTTTAAACTCAAAGCTAACATGTCTGATTAAGTACAGACACTATTGCCACTTTTTGTCTCTTTTTTACATATACTAAGCTCAAATGCAAAGTATAACTTGCTCTTTCTAAACCTAGCAATCACTGTAATTAGTTGAAATTCAGAAACCCGCGCTGGTAAACGATATTTAAATAATAGAAATGGAACAGTGAACAAATTTTATTTTATTACTATAAATTTAATAATTTAGTATATCATCAAAAATTGATCACTAAATCAGTCATTAATCAAGTAACATAATAACTGATCATTTTAATCATTATTTGAAGATCATTGTGAACTAAATTAACCACCCAAGATGATAAAACTCGACAGTAAAGGGGTTAGCAAGTTAATGTCAATTTCTAGTTAGTATTATTCTTGCACTGACATCAAACGCAATAATGAAAAGTAATAAACAGTTTAACTTAAATAAAGACAACAATGCAATGCTCGTATGTCGTATGTGGAATGCAAGTGATACAAATCAAAGAAAATCTATCACAGTAGCTATGAACAGAAAATTGTATATCCTGAATTATGTAAACATCGGCGTCGTCTTGTTACAATCATTGAATTGTAATCCAACTCTGTAAAATGTTTGGAACAAATAGTAGAGGATTTGCATCCAATTTGCATGCATCAATCCAAGCACGTTGACGATACTTATCTTTTGGAAATCTACAAAGTAAGATTACTATGATTCACGCCTGTCAATTAATAGATTAAGCAAAAATTGTGGACAATTAAATGTAACACTTACTCATGAAAATTTAGTGTTTCATCTCGTGAAGTGGATTTACAAACAATACAAAGTTTATAGCCCATTTTAACAATAACAAAAACACAACAACAGTAACAAACTAACAACAACAAATAAATGAAAAAATAACAAATAAATGACAAAAATAACAAAAAAAAACCGATAACAAACAAAATACTTTTAAAAGTTTAATCTGTAAACTTTGCAAATTAGGCAACACGTGTTATACCAACCAAATGCCGACCTACGTTGTGAACATACCCAACATACCGCGCAAGACCCTGGTTAAACCGTATCGAGCCCGGTGTAGATAAAGAGCATCCGAGAATCACTGGCGAATATAATGTTATGAAAAGAGTAGAAAATAGAAACGTACGTTGTACATGTTGGCTTAAACATGTATAATGCTTTAATATGGCGTCATCTCATCTACCCCTACCATATCTCTGGTTTTAAAAAACATTTGGACAGAGTTTAAATCTATGCATATTGCATGTGTAACAATTCTGAAAACATTTTCATTGTTTTGTATGTGTTCTTACATTATTCATAATTTATTATACAGGGAGTTGTGCGTGAATCATATGCACACAATGGGCTCATTTTACAATTTTTAGTTTTATGTGCATATGAAAGTTCATTATATAAGTAGAGTCTAAGTTGTTTTTTTCAATTTTCAACACAAAAATAAATTAATAAAGTTTAAGTTTTTGATGGTAGCTGACGTAATTGACCATCGCACTCTGCAGTCACTAAAAAGCCAAATTATCGGTAATATTGCCAATGTTTAAATTTTTTTTATAGCCTAACCTAACCCAACCTAACCTTCAGATTATTTCATGTTGCTCACTCATATAAGATTATGTTGTTTTTCATTTGTTTCATCATTATTCTAATAATTACATTTAAAAAATGAAACTATATGTAAATTGGTTAAAGGGATTCAGGCAATTTTTCTCAAATTAATGTAGAAACAATTAACAACATAGCAATAATCTGATTGGAGTTTTTGGGCGCAACATTTAAATTACAATCTTTTATTTAATGCTGTTTAAAAGTGAAAAAACAAAATTCTTTTTATAAATATAAAAAGTAGTCACAACTTATAACAAGATTTATATATCTTACACGTGTCTGTTGGTTTTATCAATTCGTCTTAAAATTCTCAAATCTCTCTTAGATAATTTCTTTGATCGTATACATCTTTTGTCAACATTAAATTAATGTGCTGGTCTTTTTATATTTAAATACCATATTTCTTTCAGTAAATCAAGCAATAACTAATTTTTTGGCAATTGTAGAAGAGGACTGTCCAGTTGCAAAAATTGTATGACTTTTTGTTGCATTTCTTGTACCAAAGATTTGCCATAGGTCATTATCTTAAATTAGGTATTTATAACTATTATGAACAACCATAAACTACTGTCATAAATAAACAAATTGCTTGTTGGCCATCCTTATTTGTTTGTACTTTCTTTTGACACGTTTCTATTAACCTTATATTATTCTTAAATACCTTTGCAGGTAGCAACGTAGCTACACCTACATCTGCTTTCTAACTTTTAAGTTTACATTAGATTAGTAACTCCATAACAAAAGTGAACTGACTGCATGCACCATTTGAAAAACTTATCTAGAACTTGCCCTATGAGTTTGTCAATATTATTTATTCATTTATCTTCTCTGTACATATAGCAGAAAGCTTTAAATAGAACCTTTAATTATTCACCAACAATCTGAACTGAAATTTACTTTCATTTGTTTTCAAACTAAGTTATACTCTATTCCAAAATCCATCTGAGCTATCAAAATTGACATGTTGCGGCAATATAGAAAAAGTTCTAAATTTTTATTTTTGGTCTTCTTGACTATAAAGTTGCAGTTAATGTAAAATGCTTAATTCCTTGGAAATGTTTAAACATTAATCCATTAAATTAAAAAATTAAAATACATAACCTTGACATTAGCTATTTTGATACTGCTATCACTAAAAACTTTTGTTACCACAAAGTAAATTTATAAAATAATAGTGACCTTATACAGGATTTTTTCTTTATTGATTTTGACATTTACTGTTCGGATAGATTTGGAATAAAGCATATAAAAATTAAAATTTCGATTTTCTGCTTTTGGTCAAAATTAAGAAAATTAATAGGAATTTCTTAAATTAGAAAAAAATCTTCTCAAAGCACTTTTTATGCCACATATTCTTGATCGATCAAAATCTCCATTGGCTTTCAAAAACCAAATCAAGTTGGCTTTGTTATAAATTTAGTATAGATTTTAGCAATATCTTTATGTCATGTTTTTCAAGTCATCTAAATAGATCTGAAATCCATCTATCACCAGCTCCGGCAATGCCTGTTATTCACCACTTTTTCTGTCGCATTTAAACAATTACCTGACATAATGCTCGTGTTCACAAGCTGTTAGCAAGTGGTAGCACTGGCATCATAAACTTCCTGGGCGATCGCCAATGGGCACCAAGTGTCAATTTCCATAAATGCAAAGGTAACACAAAAGTGCCCTCTTCGCTGATAGTAGCCCTTAATCATGGTTGCTGCTCATGTAGATAACCAATATTAACCATCACTAGGACTATTAGTGTTAGTATGAAATTAAAACAAAATTAAAAAAAAAAAAAGAATTTTTCATAACTACAAAACTCTAAAGATATACTGATATTAAAGTGGGTACCTTTTATGAATCAAACACATATACAGTTTATTCATGAGTTACAATAACATAAAAACTATGAAAACTTCATGATACACAACCACACATCCAAACACCATTTTTTCAGTATGTAAAATTCCCGGCATAGTACATACAGTTACCGCCAAAGTTTACATTTAAAAGTCTCTATTGAACTCTAACATCCACAAGAGAAAGAACCTGCTAGAGAATGGTTCTTAAAAGCCAAAACTTTGGGAATTTTTATAGATTGAGAATATGTGGCTCTAAGAAGTACCTAAAGGTTTTTCTAACCTAAAAATTCCCAAGTAAGAGAAAGTTATGATCAATCAATTTTTGTTTTTTTTTTAGGTTATTTTGGAAACAATAATACAACTCAAAGTAGTTTAGACTGTTTCCAAGTCATTGAACGTTAAAACATAGTTGAAGAGTTCACTTATGATCTGTTTGAAGCTCAATATCTCTCGCGAATTAAAATACAGAAAAATGGCAAAGAAAAGTTTTAGATAACTCAAATGGTTTACCTAATATGTATATAAAAATTTATGAAGTTCCATTAGAAAAAGAAAAGATTAAATCTAAACTTTTGTGAGCCCCACGTACACATATATTTTTCTTTTCTCTTTAAATGCAGAACTACAAAAGAAATCGATTTTGTGTTCTCATTCCTTATTATACCAAAATTTTAAAATCCAATTCAGATTATATCAATTTTACTGCACAATATCTGTTAGGAGTACTGTTCACTAATGAACTTCAAATATGTTGCTCGACTAGTTAATAATAAGATTTATAACCACTTATTCAACAAAACAGTAAAACAATATTCCTCTTTTTTACAAATATCTACTATTAGTTCTTATTACGGATATTTTTAATAGATATACCTATAATTTTTGCTTCAACAAGCAAGTCAGTTATATTTTTATGGAATCAACATGAGAAGAAATGTGATTATGGTTTCCTTCATTTAAATGCACACCAAGAGTTACATACAAAAAATGAACACAAATAGAATTTTATACAATTATTGGTAGCAGCACTGAATCACTATAAGCATCGACTTAATTAACACTTAAAACATACAGCTGTTTTTTAAACATCATAATCAAAGTGGACACATTACCATTCTGATGTTTAAACCTATCGCCATTGTTTTCTAGCAGAGATCAAGTTTACAGTAAGTGATATGTGCACTATTTTATTCATTCACAATGTCATTTGTTAATCAAAATTACTGTCAAATTTTGTTGCTGTTCTAAAATTGAAAAAAAGATGGTTTTGTAATTTTGTTCAAATGTACTTCCGTTACAAGCACAATAAATGTATTTTGGTAATGTAATTTGGGTCATCACTCACTTTTATAAACGCGAATAACACTTTTTAGTGTATTATGAACATTTGAACCACTCTTTATAAGGATAAGTAGTAGGCTAGTAACATCGACTACTAACCACGAGGTCCTGTGTTTCTTGTTCCTTGGCAGCTAGTCGCCTCACTAGGACCTTCTCCCGCTGCTGAGAATCTGTGAGCTGGGCACGAACCTTTTCGAGTGACTGGCGCAGATCTGCAATTTCGCCTGCAATCACGAGCGCATTAGCACTTCACGCACTGCACTAAAGTAACACCGCACTCCACGGTATAGCAATTTTTTTTCATTTTTTTACCCTACACTGCACTGATTTGCTACAGCTTACAACATACAAAGACATATGACAACACTTATTACTACTACTGATCGTCTCAAGTATAGTCATAGTTAAAGTCAAAATATTCCACATATTCGTGGATAGAGTATCTACCTTCCTGTTGCCCCAATCTCTCCTCGACACCTGACACATAAACGTCCTGCTGTTTCCACCGATCGACCAACTCACTGGAGGATAGACTGGACAATTCGTTTTCTGATAAAATTACCCTTGTGAGCGGCTTTTTACGACCATCAGGGCTATTGGAACTATGAGCATCACCCATACTTCCCTGTTCTGACATATTCCTATTAATTTAGGAAATTTGCCTCCTAAAATCACATTAGTGTTCATGTCACCGTTAGAGCAGCCATTACGCGTATACTGTGATGAACGCGCTTATTATGTATGTATAATAAACAAAAAAGAAATACTTACTTTGAGGCAAAATTATATACACCTGTTCTGTAAAAATATAAAAGTACTTAGAGTAAGTTTTAAGTAACACCACAAATCAGTTTTTAAACACATCGGTAACTGTTTTCTGGAAATTTCATTACATTACACAAGTTGCTCTTTCATCTTCAACGAATTACACTGACAACTTGTTACGCAGCCGGTAACGTAGGTCACAAACACAGATATCTCATGTTAAACAATAAAGCAACGTTAAAATCCCTACTATTCCCGGCAAAACAATTTCCTTAACTTATTTTCGACGAAATTTAAAAATTTCGTTTCTGAATTCATACATTCTATCTATTAGTCTGTTGCCATGTTCCCGTAACTTTACAGAACATGTTATATATGAAATCAACTTAGAATTTTCTCCCGATTACAAACCTTGAAAAGCAAGTTGTGCACGTACACTGAAAAACACATATATTTATTAAAGGCAGTGCCGGCTCGTGGTATTGTGCGGTGGCACAGCCACGGCTTTGCGGTTCAATGTGGGGAGGGGATTATAAAAATTTTTAAGTCCAACATTGCAAATTCTTTTTTTAGAATAAACATTTCCGTTAAATTTTCTGATTCGTCCTTTAGAACTGGATTTCGAAATATTACATTAGTAGTATCTAAATCCGGCAGAGGTCTTCCGAGTTCTTTTATTTCGATCTTTTCTTCCAAAGAATAGTTACATAAGAATGTTTTGCTCTAAATCCCACAAAAAGTTTTTTAAGTGTTCGAGACAGCTGTTGCCTACATGTAACTACGGTATCTACCGTAAAGTAACAGACAGTCTTTTAAAAAGCAAAAACGCTATGGCCATGGAAAACAAAACTTGCGTAGCGCATGCCCACACCTAACTCGTTGAAATTTTCACCAGAGTACCTAGATAATACTTTTCTGCGTCGATGTGTAACAACGCCAGAAAGTTAGCATTTACCCCTTCTTTTCCTGTCAGTGGCTCTTGTACTAATATAATCATGAAACTAATCTATATAGGGTCGCTAAAAAGTATGGAAACACGCTACCCTCGCAGAAACGGGAAGAGATAGACAAATGAAATTTGGAGAGCTTAAAGTAGGTATTTTTTGCCATGTTTTGCAAAGATAATTAAAAACAAATCTTCAATTTTTTTTTCGTACGACCGTCAAATTGAATTTTTTTAAATGGAACACCCTGTATATGATCCGATATTGGAATAGGAATTTTCAAGGCAAGTTCAATGATATAAATGTTGCTATACTTATCTTGAAAGGTTTTGGAGATAATCTGTGCACTACACGCTAAGGCTTAAATACTGCTTTGCGTTTTCGTTACTACAATCATTAGTATTACGATTAATACTATTATGTAGGGTCTAAGTGGAGTTCTTTGTGCTAATATAATGAATTTAAAAAAAGAGATCGATGTTTCTACAATTATACAACGTTCGGTAACCGTAATCTTTCACAGTAAATTTTTCGAAATAGTTGAGATGACCAGTGGAGATAAGATTAAGTAAAATGTAAGTTATGCCCCAATCAAAAACTATTGAGTGGTTCGATTACATTAACTGAGAACTTTAAAAAACAAATCAAAGTGATCTTCAAAAATAGAAAACAACTTTTCTAACATGTTACCTTGTCTGTCTATTTATCTACTACTGGGGCTGGTATCTAGATACAATTTCCAAGCTAATACCTTATATATATCTAGATAGTATGATGTTGATTTATCTATTACTTTTATCTAGATAAAGAATTGTTAAAATATTAGTACCTATATGTAGATACAATACTAGAGTATCTATGTCCAACATTGCTCATGTGTATGGGTTTACGAAGACCATGCTAATTCAAAAGCGTTTACAAAATGTTACAAATCCTCCTTTTAATTACGTCGTCTAAAAATACAACGTCCCACTTCAAATTTTGAGCAGTGTATTATGTTTTATACATATTTTGCCTAAACAGAGCTCTTAATTCGCAGTGGTTTCTAAGAATTTCTTTATGGATGTTGATAGATATCTACTAGATATACATTAGATATTGGAAGTAGTAATCATCATTAGTCAATGTAATAAATGCCGCCGTAGGCGGCCGGCTCATTAGAGGACTTAACCTCTCTTAAGCCTGGTGGTGGTTGTTTGTTGGAGAAGAGGGAAATCAACGGAATGGTGCGTTGGAGAAGGAAAATTGGTTGGTCGTCAATGTCATGTCATGTCATGTCATGTCGCCCGTCCACGGCGATGATGGTTGGTGGCGACGGTGGAGCAGGTCGGAAGCAGGGTCCTCCATAGTCCCCGCCGATGTCGGTGACCCATGTTCAGGTGGAATGCCCAAGGACAGCCAGCGAGCCGTCACACAGTGACGACGATGTGGAGCACGTTGCGGCGGTTCTTTTCAGAACGGTGTTGGAATTGTGTAGTGAGGGATGTGAGAGTGTGTATGTGTTAGAGTGGTGATGTGTGAGTGTCTAGGTGTGCATAGTGTGCCGTGGACTAGTGCAGAAACTGTTCCGGCATTTGCCTTCACCTCTAGGGAAACCACGGAAAACCCTAGTGAGCACAGTGTGGCGGTTGTGGAATGGGTGTGGTGTACCGGGAATTATTAGGCGGGAAATGATTTGGCGGGAAAGGATTTGGCGGGAAGTGTAGCGGAAAGGCGACGAATTTCCGGGCGCAGTGGAGTTGGCACCTTGAGGAGCCTCGGGCTCAAGGGTTTGGGTGGGAAAGGAATTGGGTTGGTCGCGGTCCGGTAGCTACCCGGGCCGGTCGGATGAGGCTGAGATGTGTGGATGGAGTTGGCCGGGCCTACGCACCCCTACGCAGGCACCAGTTGGTGGTGGAGCGGCCGTTGATCCATCTGCTGCATCTTGGGTTGGTAGGATATGTGGCGGTCGCGGTCCTCAAGCTCCCCAATTCCTGAAGACCGACGGTCGGTGGGATGATGCAGCAGTGCGACCTCACGTCGCTCCGTTGGCGGTGGAAATTGGGCCAGGCCTGTGCCCCCCAATACACAGACTCTGGAGGGAGGGATGGCGGTAGCAGTAGTAATCAGGAATCAGTGTTTATATTTATTCCAACCTATGTTTTTACCAACTACAGATGGTAATTAAACAAGATAGATCTAAGAACATCCTCATATCATTATTTATTTTTCATTTCAATATCCACGAAGTATATCCATTAGATATACAGGCAACATTCTTCATGAACTGGATATAATATGCACATTATAAATATCTATTAGACATACATTAAACATTTTGTGCTGTGTGGAAAAAACTATTAAAAAAAGTTTATCAGCAGCTTAATTTTCTCGTTCGAAGAAGCGGAAGTTAAGACCTTTAACGCGGATTTCGGCAAAGAAGTGATAGAATCTAATATAACAAAGAAACTTTATCAATAACTAAGTCGTTTGAAAGCAAAATCGACATAATTGGCTGATTCAACTAGCGATAATTCGCGTTAGCAAGAGTGTTAATAGCTAAAAAAACAAAATATGACAACAATGCATTTACAAGGCAATCGGATACATTTAAAAATATTGCTATGAAGTTCAGTTTAAGGTTTCTTAAGATAACACATTCTGACAAAAGAATAAAAGAAATTGCAACTTACATGTTTAAAAGGTGTTAGGAGATACACTCACTGTATCGAGGTGATCACCCCAATCATATCTGATTACTACTAGTCTTCATTATGTGTTTAGGGTTATTGAAAACTGTCGCTGAACAAATCTCACATATTCTTTGACATCAAGCGTTTTTCCTTGTGACTGCATATATATTTTTAATTTTCGTCCTGCTTTTGTTTTGTTGTCTTGTATTTGACTATGTTCTAACCATTATTATTAGACTGCATATTCTTTTAGTTTTCGTTTTGTTCTTATTGAATTCCTGTTTTGGTTTTGTTCGTGTTTTGGGTTTGTCGTTTTTTATTTGATCTCGTCTTGGTATTACTTTTATATTTAATAACAGGTAAGTAATGGTAAGTTTGTATAAGTATATTCTGGTTTTAGTTTTAATCACAATTTGGAATATTAGTGATATGGCATACACATTAAACGAATATACCAACATGATTTTGGGTCCTTGAAGGATGTCAAGAGAACTGCATTGATGCGGCTAGAGTTTATGCTAAACAGGCGGCAGCGCAGCACCCACATTATACGATTATACAAAGAACAAACCATAGACTTAGAGATACTGGAAACATTCTTCCTGTTCCTAATATTAGTAGGGGTAGACCAAGAGCTGCCAGAAACCAAAACGCAGAAGCTGTTTTAAATACAATAACGGAAGATCCAAGCACTAGTATACGAGCAGCTACAAGAACTGTAAATGCATCGAAATCCACTGTACACGGGATTATAAAAGATAATGGACCCTATCCTTACCATAAAATTAGGCTTCAGAATTTGATGGAGGAAGTTTATGAAAAATGAGCTAACCTCTGTGAGTGGCTGCCGAACATAGGAGAAACCCAAGATTTGTGAATAACATATTGTGGACAAAAGAAGATAATACATTGACGCCCAACTATTTAATTTTTTTAAATAAAGACTAATAATTTATTGAAAGATGTTCCGCTGATAGTACGTCGTGATATATGGGTGCAACAAGATGGCGCACCATGTCACTATGCTGCTCCAGTACGTCAGTGGTTTAACGAGAATTTACTAGAAAAATGAATTGGACGTGGTAATCAAGTAGCCTGGTCTGCTAGAAGCCCTGATTTGGCCCCACTAAATTTCTTCTTGTGATGGTATCTTAAAATATTATATGCTTAACTCCAGTGAAAAATAAAGAGGACTTGATTAATCGTATTAATCAAGTATCAGCAACCATTTTCTGTAAAGTTCAAGATGCAACTCTCGTGCGTTCGACCAAATATTCTGAAGCTGCCTGTGGACATTTCAAGCAAATGTTATTTTTTATAATTATTATATTTATTGATACAGTAATAATATCTAATTAATAATTATAACTTATGATTACGTTATTGTACCGAAAAAACTTAGATTTAATCGTTGAACGTAATCAGGTAGGTCTGTTTGCCATTCCTGAGATTTATAAAAAGGGGATTCCCCAGCTTGATACTTAAAATGATAAACTATGACGCAATGAGTGTTGTTGCTTTCCAAGAGTGCGAGTAATAAGTACATTGCAATAAAAATGTACCAATTTTGAGTAAACTACTCAAGTATTTACCCAGATCTAGTTACAAAGAAAAACCTACTTATTGAATACTCCAGTATTCTTACTTGTCATCATTTAATATCGGTGCAACAAAAAGTCCCTAATTAGTATCTTATAAATATTTTAGAGTTCAAAGTTCTACAATAATCAAACTATAGGTGTGGTAGTGTAGTAGATACATATATCAGTTTATTCCACATTACAAATAAAGCAGAGTGCTTACTTACATAGGTACTATATTATTATATCTTTATATTCACATCTTGCAATTATGGATTCTAACACTGAAACTTTACGTAAACGATCTGTCCGATTCGTTACCAAGTTTAAAAGATTCAAAATCGGTAAGTACTTTTTTGTAATATTTCCATTGCATAAGATTTGCAATCAATCTTATTTATAGACAGAGCAGGAACCTATTTTAAAGAGCACTGAAAAAGAAGGAGAAAATAAACATAAATACAGCAAAAATAATGTATTAATTTTATTTTGTAGACAGTGCTAAATTCGCCCATAATGTGACCGACCAAGCAGAAAACGTAATTTTTATTCAAGCGGATTGGAGTGGCTGTGATTTTAATATGCTACCTAAATGGCTGCAAGATAATGAGTTTTTAAAACATGGCCACAGGCCTCCTTTACCCAGTGTTCGGGCTTGTTTTAAAAGCGTTTTAAGGCTGCATACTGAAACAGTCAATATATGGACGCATATGTTTGGTTGCCTATCATTTATATGTAAGCAACACTAATTATATAATTAATTTCTTTATTTAATATACTTTAAAATTTTGTTCATGCTATCAGACGCTAGATTGGGTAAGATATACGTAAATGTGAGTAACTATTATAGCCCGGTCTGCTTAGGAAAGGTTTCTGTTACGACACAAAATTTTAGGGCCATTCTATCTATGCTGATAAATTATTTTGCAACGCTTATTGGTGCATTTAGGATATAGTAATTATAAAGTAACTTGCGTTACGCAAGTATAAACTGGTGTCGTAATTCTTTGGACAGCATCTACGCGATCGACAATATCAATAGCGTCGCCAAGACAAGACCATGACATTCTAGATCGTTCATATTTGCCAAAACTCAGATCATATTGACGTGTTTGATTAAGCTTTGCCCCATTAAGGGGAACTAAAATATACGCACTGCTTAGGATATGAAACACGGTTTAGGCGTAGTGCAACAATATAACTCAGACTTAGCTGCATCTTAAGTTCCAAATCGAGCTTATAAGATTTGTTGGAGAAACGGGCCGTATAAAATACGTAAGATCATCTTGAATACCTCAGCAGATAATATAATCTTTGTTGACTTTCTTTTTTCATTTGATACAGCAATGATAAAATTAAACAGAATAGATAAAGATTAAGGTCATGAGGTACAAAAACTAGTCATATTTAAGTGACAAAAGCTTGCTTCAAATATAAAAATGATAACCGTGTAACGCTGAAATACATAAACAGTTGTACTTTTTAACATGCCCTGTCTTCTGTAGAAAAACCCTCAGAATATATAATAAATTAAAAGCGCTTCCTTATGATTTTATTAATTTTAATATCTCACAGATCAGTTTCGGGTGGGTATCAATCCTCAGCCATATATGTCTAGAACTTATAATTAGAAATATGTATAAGACAGATAGAATCCACAGCCGAAACATTTAGGTTCTACCGCAATGGTTAGATCTTTCTAAATTGCTTGGTAAATTAAAGTAATTTACATTTATTTTTTGGACATGCACAAATTATTGGCCCAAAGTTTTTCGTAAAAATCGAAAATAAAAATTTTTCCCATTTGGTGCAAACTTTTGGCGGTCACCTTATACAAAGATAGATATACAACAACTAATACTCAAAAACTGAGAAAAGAATAGTATTGCAAATGTAATAAATAGAATTATTCCTTGCCAAAGTCACAGAGCTAAGTACTTACAATAATTACAGATTTTTATAAATAGTTTTTATTTTGAGGGTATATGGTTCGTCTTATGATCTAAAGATAAGTATCATCATAGATGACTTTGACTAATAGTTATCTGACATAATGCAAATAAACAAATTTGGCATTGTGATTGTGAAAATTTTAAAACACCAAATAGCTAGAATTCTACATACTTTATAGACGTACTATAGTATATTCATACCCTTTGTATATTCTATTCTAAATCTACCTAAGCAATCACAAAGTTTGTAGTAATTCCTTCATTAATGAAACACGTAACATTGACATATTATTAGTAAATGGCGATACTAGCAACTTTTACTGTTAAAAAGAGGCTCTACTAAAAATAATAGCGATTGTAAGAGAGTTACTTTTTATACGGCTTTTACGGTTACCGCTAGAATAGATTTACAATAGAGTATATACTTTAACTTGTTTATCAGAATTTAAAGATTATGATAACAGTTGTCTCAAAATCGTGCATAATATTTGAGTACAACATTCATAGATTATGTTACTTTAGAATAATTGTTTAATTTTGCAGGTATTGCTGCTTACTTCTTAATTCATCCTGACATTCAAATTCAAGAAAAGATTGTTTTTGGGATATTCTTTGCTGGAGCAATACTTTGCTTAGGATTCTCATTTACATTTCACACTGTTGGGTGCCATTCTCCACTACTTAGTCGAGTATTTTCAAAATTGGATTGCTTATTATGGGTTCATTTGTTCCATGGATTTACTACGGCTTTTATTGCCAATTTCGACCAAAGTTATTTCACCTAAGTGTTGTTTGTATTCTTGGAACGGCAACAATATCAGTAAGCTTTTTAGAAAAGTTTGCTGGACCGGAATGGCGTTCATTCAGAGCAAAAGTATTTGTTGCCTTTGGTTTAAGCAGTGTTATATCAGTAATTCATTATGGTATTATAGAAGGATGGTTTAATGAAGTGAGTCAAAAGAGTCTTGGATGGATGGCATTATCGGGAATATTATACATTGTTGGTGCCGCATTATATGCCATTAGAATACCAGAAAAATTCTTTCCAGGAAAGTTTGATATTTGGCTCCACTCCCATCAAATTTTTCATGTGCTCATAATTATTGCAGCATTAGCACATCTCTATGGAATGTCTGAACTGGCAATCCACAGACTTACAGTTGGAAAGTGTGAAATGGTATAATCCGTTCACGATGTTTCTAGGTCGTATATGGCTGTGGCGGAATGACAGTTTGAGTATTGTAAACCGGGCTATTTATCTATTAACTCGGCTTATAAAATCTTATTGACGCTTAATGTACTTCAAGGTTACGATTTTATGACAGTTTGATTTCACGCTGTTACCTTTTTTTTGTAAATCTGTGAATCGATTACGCTAAAAGAGTGTTTCACGAAATTTCCTATTTTTATATATTTATAAATTAATGTTTTATGTTTTTATTTATAATATTTGGCATTCTTCTTAATTGACATTAATAGATGCACAATATATACCTTATCTCATTTCTATAATTCCAATCCATTTCAAATGTTTAGGGTTTTAGTTGCATGCACTGTTATACCCCAAACTTATTTATGTTGGTGTCACTACTTCTAGTTACACATTTCTCACTATAAAATCTTATGTCAAACGAATGTCATATATCAAAATGGAGTTAAAATGCAGTAAATTCGTTTTTACGTGCAAATCATTTTGATTACAATTAATATTGAAGTAATAAACACAAAAATTATTTTTTATTCCAAATAATAAACAAACAACAAATGGTAATTCTACGAAATGCAAACATTTACCGTTTCTGAATGACAATCTAACGTCTGATTTTAAATAAAAACATAAATAACAATACTGTCAACATTTCTCAATAAAAAATTCTAGTGTTTAGAAGGTTTTGTTACCAACACAATAAAGATTTAACAGGAATTATAGAAATGAGATAAACTGTAAGAAAAATTTGATCTCTTTTTAACAAAGCAAAAATAATCGGTACCAAACAACAAAACAACACTTCCAACCTAACAAAATGAACGCATGGCCTATTACGACCCTGAAACATCGCGAACGTATGGAAGAACATTATAAAATAAAAAGAAAATATTTTTTGTGCTTTAGGTAGTTCTTTTTACAAGGAAAAGGTATCACTTACTAATGCCACTTTCAAAAAATAATTTTAATTTCATACTTATTAACAAATAAATAATGCCTGTTTTGCTAATATTCTAATTTCAAAGTACAACTTAAAATCAACAGTGTTATTGGTGTATCCCCGCTGGTATCCCACGGTTCTTAGATTATTACGGTTACCTTGTAGGCTGTAATCCGATCACGTAGCGAAATATGCCAATCATTGTGGCCAAATTACAGAACATCACCATTTAAGATGTTCTAATTTTATGAATTAAATACCGTCGTCGTTAGTTGTACATACAGTAAGATTGTGAACACAAAAATTGCGGGTAAATGTTGGTCAACAGCATTTGATTTCTGGGGTAAGAAAGATGAAAAACTACTAGAGGTTTTTTATGGTTAGCGCAAAATTTTGTTTTATATCGATTTTGTTGCTTGATCTTTCATATTTTTGGGTCAGCTTTCTGATCAAGTTCGATTGAAAACTATCAAATTCACTTTCGTAGCTCATATTAACTTTGAAAAAATATTTTTAAATAATTTTTAAAGCAAGTTGCAATAACTTTTTAGCCAAATGTCTTGAAAATTGGACCTTTTCTCATCAAGATCACATGGAAAACTTCTTGTGATCATATGCGCAACACTGAGGGATCGGGAGTAAGGGCACTGTATTTAGGAAACATGCCTATCTACCTACCCATCAACACTTAATCAAATTTCGGCTCATAGACGTCCGTTAGTAGGAGGCGCGATTGAATTTGCAAAAGATATCAAAATGCAACCAAGGGATTTTGTTCTACTTAGAAACAGGTCTACGCACCCAGTGTAACGAGTTTTTTATCTTTCAAGATTTCATCAGTAAAGGTCACAACAAAATGGGCAAAATTACAGTCACGCCGGAAGGTTGAAGTTTGGCAGTGTGTGCATTGGACCGATTTTGGTAGAGTAAATTTCAGGTTTTAAAGATTACCAACTGTATTAAATATATTAAAAAACAGATTGTATTGTTGTAGTGGTAATGATAATTATTTCCCTCGCATTTTAAAATTCTTTTTGAACTTTCAAATCAAAAACTTAATTAACAACGCTTGCTCAATTTTTCATTAATCCTATGAGATGAACTATAAGCAGTTTAGATCAAAACAAGCGAAATCGACGACGTTGTCAAATTAAACATTGTGACCTGGAACACTAAAGAAAATTATGGCAAAATCCAACTTAATTTCTTGTCGATAACGGTGGTAAGCAAGTGAAGTCTAGTCATACGTTTTTGCATGTAAAAGTTTTCCCCTGAAACGGAAGATTCTGGACATTTTTTAAAAACAACGAAAAATATCAAATATGATCGCCACGAGATTTAAATATATGTCAGGAAAGAATCTCTAAACAAAGTCGATGCAAGTTGACTTCAATCTTTTTTTGCTCTTTCACCCCCCACTCCTGCATTAAGGAGAGATGTGCTTTCTGGCATATCTCCAGAGACATGTCCCATTGAGATGGAACGTATTTTGTCTTGAATCGCACCTAATGACTCAACATATGTAGGTTTGGACGATCTTCAAGTTTGTTTGAATATTTTGGAAAATCGAATTTTGATCACCTCTGAACCATTGTAATAATCGCGGTTTTTGTAATTTTTTGTTTGGATATTTTAGAGTATTAGTTATAAAAAACTCTTTTGACTTTTCCCCAACAATGGCCAACCTGATTTCAAATTTCTAAAAAGTTAAACAAGCTCGACCGCTATAAAATAATTTAAAGTAGCGTGACAAGATGTCGCCTAGAAATGCATTTTGTCGCCCTGAACAAGAATCCGAAAAAATATTGCCAAAATCAATCGGCAAGTGTTTCGTATTCATTGCTTACCATCAGATCTATGATGGCCCACTGCTAGATTGTTTATTGGCAATTATAACAATGAATAACAAATCAGGTGGTTAACGTATGTATTTTTTGCATTAAATACACGTAAAACAAGAAATAATTATTTCGATGAGAAGTAGGTCATTTTCAATGGTCATCTAAATTTAAAGTGCATAAATAAATTTGATAATTTATAATCGAACTTAATCAAAATACTAACCAAAGAGTATAAAAAAATCACACGTTTCCTACCACTGAATTTATTGACTTCAAATTGCTATAAAACAAAATTTTGCGCTAACAATGAAAAACCCCTTGGCACTTTGTCATGTTTTGAGCATAAGAATCAAATGGCATTGACAAACTTTTGTCCACAAAACGTTTTTCCTTTGTTTCACTGTTCAATTATTCTGATTTTATTTATTAACCCGCAACAACGCGTCCAGCGTGTTTCCCGACATCAATTATCAGCTGACGGCTTATGAGCAGAGAGAAGCAAACATAATGAATTAATGATAAGATGAACTTAAGTTTTACACTTCTTCTTTTCTTCTACTCAATAGAGTTCCGTTCGAAGTTTGATACATCCCATTAACAACGCAATTATTTATGAATAGATAGTTTAGAATTAACTCTTGAAAGCATAATTAATCAAATGTACAATATGCAGGGTGTTTGGTTCACCGCCGTATATCCGAAACGGAGTAGTAGAAGACATGATTCGGAACTTATCTAACCTAATATACTATTATACAAAGTGTCACGGTTTTCGAGATATTGTCATTTTTCATCATTTGGCCCTCCAGACATCACTATTTAATAGTCCAATCAAACGAGTGTAATTCAATGTAGATTCAATGCACTTTAATAGTCCAATTCAACGATTGCAATAAAACGTGGAGTTCAACGCAAACTAATACGGACCTGCAACACGCAAAAATCACAAAATTAACGGTTGAAAATGCACGTCCAATTGGGTGAAATTATGAAAAATGACAATATCTCAAAAACCGTGACACTTTGTATAATAGTATATTAGGTTAGATAAGTTCCAAATCATGTCTTCTACCACCCCTTTTCGGATATACTGCGGTGAACCAAACACCCTGTATATATTTTTTTGGAATAAAAATAAATACTTCATAAACAATATTCCTAGCTTTAGATAGATTTTATGTTTAAAATAACCCTACGCCATCCCCATAAGGAGTCACTGATTGTTTATAAGAATTTAGGGAAGATATTCAAACGCATATATTGCACGTTTTACAGCGGAATTTTGATGGCAGTGTGGAATGCTATTTATTTTCAACATTATGGAAACCTTATCAAAATCAGTTTATAAGCGAATGTATAAAATTTATTTTTAATTTTAATTATGTATAGTATCCGTGTGTATGCTTCAACGTGATATTTCTTTTTATATTTATCTCTTATCATTATTTTCGCTTCTCTTTACTTATGAGGCAAACGCAATAGTCTAGACTGGTCTAGGAACCTTGAGCGAATCATACAATCCTAATAATAATCAAAGAAGTAGCGACATCAATTTCAATATCTTCAAAAGTTTTAAATTATTTATTATGTCCATTAATTATATTATTTTTATTATGCCCGAAGTAATCCATAAACGGAAACAAATCACAAAAACAGCTCTGCTTGTATTGTCCACAGCCGAGTCCGTGCGGGATTTACCTTTATGAAAACGGGACTATCGTACTCTAAATAAAACACACTTTAAAAACCAAAACTAACATGTCGATATAAACAAATATACACACATCTTGTTTGAGAATTTTCGGCAAGACATTACATGCAAATGTATAATTATTACTTCTGATATTTCTATTTGCGTTTCATATTTAAAGTTAAAAGTTAATTTAATGTTAATGTATGTATTTTATTGTTTTATCTAATTTAATTACTGCGTTTCACTGAACTGAATGGTCACTTGTCTAATTTAGAAATAATAAATAAATAATACTCCTACTAATTTATGGTACAACTGAATAAATAGATATTTTATCCACAAGAGGGAAATTTTAGCTCGCGAGGCGAAACCGAATGAGATAATTCCTTCGAGTGGATAATATCCCTTTATTCAAGTGTGTCTACAATTTTTTTTCTAATTCCTACAGAAATAAAAAGTTTGTGTGTTTTGAATTGACAAGCTTTGAAAATATTCTTCAAAGATTTTATTATGAAATTATTATTTTATTCATGTGCCATGGAAAGCGTGGCTATAGAGTAATTTGTCAACATCTTATTCAGCCCTCCCATTAAAGTGTTGTTTTAGTAGTGAGATAATACATAAATAATAATGAGTCTTTTATAATTAAAAATTAGGAAAAAGTATATTATGTAACTAGACCAAAAGAACAATTTTTTGCACGAATGAGAAAGTAGCTCTTTTAGCATGTGTTGCATATGCTACTTTTTCTACGCCCGTGTCCAAAAGATTTTTTTCTTAAACAATCTTTGGCATCAAAGGGGCCTTTTTAAGCACTAGGGTCTAAATGAAATACACATCTTTGAGCATTAGTGCGCAAAAATATTACTTTTGGGTACTAGTGCTTAAGAAAGCCGTTTTTGGCACCAAAAATCGCTACTTTTGACACGGGCGTAGAAAAAAGTATTTTTTTTATTTAACTAAAATAAATTAATATTATAAACCTTTTATTGAAAATAAACAAATTAAGATAGTACTCAAGGTTATAGAAATATTAAAAAAATATTGTAAATAAACAAATAATGGTTATATCCATAAAGTGTAAAAATTCGTTTGAATTAATAGCTAATAATTCCTAGTTTTTTTTTGGTATCTTGAGATAATTATACGTATTAAGATAAGCACTTGATTAGTTTAATAGACATTTGATATTATTTCATTTTTTCTTTGTTTCTGTATTGTATTTAAAATTTTATGTAAAAAGAGCAATAAAAGTATAATTAAAGATATTTAATAGCAACAGTAAAATGATACAGCTAAAATGAGTTGACTACAGTAATAAGTTTTATATCACACCTACTTTAGTTCACATCCATTACGTAAGTATGTAGAGGCCTGTATTAAAAAAAAAACCCATTTATGATATTCTTAAAATTATTTAAAATGTGATCAAGTTTCAGAATTATAAAAGTCTAGCTAAACATAAGCATGATATACTAAAAAAAGCATTTTCGACACTTCATAGAAGTAACGAAGTTTAACTTCGATTCAGCAATTAATACTTCCGTTCTATACAGGGACGCCCTGCATAATACAACACTCGACTATCACTACATAAGTGTAAAAAATCAATTGCAAATTTGTAATCGATTTTTCTGTAATAAATTGTACTTAAAATTCTCAGAGATTTTAAAAGTCGATTAATCGATTAAAAATAAATGTTTACCTACTGTCCATTTAGAAAAATCAATTTTCAACCAGGATCGATATGATAGTTCTCGGTTTTGTAAAAGTTAAATAAAATTTACAGCATCAGTTCTTTGCTTTATTTACATATTTACTGTAAGAAACAATTTCCTAAACGTTTTTTAAAATTCCCAAGTACTTATAAGTGATAACAGCAGCAACACAGTTCGTGTAATACTTAAAAGGCGGTGAAAAGATATCAAATTTCGAAATTTGTACAGAAATATTAATCATTTTTAAAGGTTCACTTTATTTGTTTGACCGAAAGTAATTTTATAAAAATATAATTCATATTTGTTTGCGAACTAGCAACAGCTTGAATTTTTTGAAACAACAAGAATGTCTTTATCTTTTTTACAAAGCTTATTTATAATTATAAAATTTGTTGGGTGTGAAATACAATTCTGTAGAAAATGACAAATCTTTAATAATTTTAAAAACAACCTGAATAGTCGCCGGTATGCACATTTTCAGCTTTAAATTAACTTCCAGTAGGTTTTGCGTTTGTTTCTAACAGAAAAACTAACCATTTTTTCAAAAAAATTTTACTTCCTGATTGCTTTCTGTTTATTTTGTTTTTACGAAATAGTAATAAACAACGTAATTCTTTCGACAACCGAGCTGCGTTTCTTGTTTTTTTTTCTAACCTTGTACAGTGGAACTGGAACTATGATACGGTTACATAATCATTTTGACGAAGATTTAAATTTGAACTAAGAAACATTATGTCCTTGTTTATTTAGCGTTTGATATCGAGTTATTGATACTGTACGAGAGGTGCAAATTTAATATTCATCCACTTTTATATTGCACTTCTTTTTTTAGGTCTATGCTTTTTTAGTGGATATGCACGCAACTTAAATAAATTACTAAACAGCGATTTATGGATTTTCAAACTCGAGAATAGCGTATCTGTAGTGATGACAATAACATTATTCCACTGTATCAATTGGTATTTTATTTTCTGTTCTACCAGTTTTTATTTTAGAAATATATTGTACTTTATGTTGACATAAGCCCCTTGACAACTCTATCTGTTAATAAACATATGTCTAAAAAGATACAAGGCGTCAAGATTATTTAAAATTTGTTTATTCAATATCTTGCAGATAAAGTTTGTTACTATAATAAGATTTACTAATTTGACTTGGACGATATCATTACCAGAGACGGAGATGTAGGAAAGAATAAGGGCACTTCTGTAAAAGAAAGTATGTTATGCTACTCTAAAGATAAAAGTATATAATACCATATACATATACACTGGCAAGCAAAAAATTTAGCTCACTTTAAAATTGTGATGTTCTAAGTTTATGTTTGCAAATTTTAAATCATTGTACTAGTAAGCGCTGAGTCATTAGTTTTCGGAGAGATGTTATCTGAGAGTATGGAGAAGACCAAGAGAAAGATATGCTCCAGTTTGTATTGACGAGCGACTTCCATTTGGCGGTGGGTCGGTTATGGTTTGGGCAAGAATCTCTTCACAAGCGCGCACAGTTAGTTTTCATACAGAATGGCTCCCTGACAGCTCACAGGTAAGTACATTACAAAAGTTCTAGATCATGTTATGCCTTTCATGCTCACCATGGGCGAGTATGGCATTTTCATGCAAGAAATGCGAGACCTCACGTAGCGACAGTTGCCAGAGAATATCTGGATGAGGTGGGCATTAGGAGGTTTAATTGGCCAGCACTCATGTTTTCCGATTCAATATTCACTATTAAAAATGAATTATAATTTTCAAATATAAGCGTAGAACAGAAAATAACAAAAAAAACAACACAATTTCAAAGTGACCTAAATTTTTTGCTTGCCAGTGTACTTTTCAAAATAAAAGAATTTCCCGATTAAACTACTAATCACCTTGCAATATCATGTATAAGAAAATATAAAAATAATATACCGGGTGTAACACATAATGTGGCACCGATTCTTTGAAAGAAATAATACAAAAAATGATTAGAGCAAACTTAGCCAATAAATTCTGTTATCAGCTCATTTACTGAACTTATAATCTATTCGTTACTTCAGTTTCTGTGAATCTTTATTGCAGAAAAACCGCATGCCCAAAAGATGTTATTGGTATTAAATGAAAATACATAATTAGATTATATTCTCACTCAAATCTCAGTAACAAACATAGAACGTTTGGATACAAAAAGAAATACAAAAATTGCGGTTTGCATTTTTTGACTGTTTAGTTAGAATTATTCTTAAACACCAAAGATTAAAGGTTATTTTAATACTAGAAATATACACAACTTTGCTTGATTATATCGGAGCACACAAGGTAAAACGTACAGCGGTAGCAGCAATATCAGGTCTTGCATTTTGCATTAGATAAAATTCTAGAAAAAGTTCCTTAACTATGAGAAGAACAACAGGCTGCCGAATATTATCCTGTCTGTCAATGTAACCGAGATCTGTTCTTCTGTCTATGATAATATTATTCCTCCCTACACCATGATCATCCCGATTTAGGATTTCTTAAGCTGTTACACATTTCTCAGCTGTTTCTTATTGCCAGGCCATCTACAGACCTGAGTCCTTCTTGTATCTAGACAGAACCCAAACCGCTATATATCATCGTTGCTCATCCCAAGCCTCATGCTCTGCACACCAGACTTCGAGCTTCTCGATTACCACGATTAATTGCTGGACGTCCTAATTGGCGACGAGAGCAAAGATTGACTTCATGTAATTTATTCCTGACAGTTTTACTGGGGATGTTGTGTGCACAAACCAAAACAGTTGCATTTACTGAAGTTAGTATCTCGTAATGCTGTTAACCTCAAAACTCTGTCCTGGATTGGCGTTGTAATTCCCAATTTCTCAGGATGTCATTCTTGTGGATCTTTAAATTCTTGATAATGCCGCCATAATCTATAAATTAAAGTTAATTTTTTACCCTTTTGGGACGGCGCCACAATTTTCCTTCTCATTCTGTCTTTAGTTAAACAATAGAAATAAAAACCAAAAGCCTGAACATCAAGACGGCAATGCTTTTACGTATTTCAGTTACATTTGGGGCTGTCAAGTTTGTTTCTGATCTTATCTAAGCCATACGTAAAGTTACCAGATAATGACGTCATCTCAAAAACAAAAGGGTAACATAATAATTGAACTTTACTCCTCTTAATGTTCCTAAAGCCCTTGCAGCATCTGCTTAACTTCCGCCACCTTCAAGACTTTCAATGTCTTGTCACGCTTTAAATGACGCCGTTGTTGAACACGTTGCATCGCAGTTACACTACATCAATACAAATTATTATAAAAAAATACAAAACTGCAGAAGACTTTCGGAACACCACTATAAACAGTATAAATGAATAGCATAACATTAAGTAAATAAAACAAACAGATTTCTGTGTTTCTTAGACATTTTTGTATGTGAAAACTTGAAGTTTATTGAATCAACATAAGAAATGATATTTGAAAAAATGTGTGATTGATTACAGCAATATGACGTCACCGCGTCCGATGGTAACAAGCTGTTCCATAGTGCAGGTTTATTAACACTCAGGAACGGTGACGTCATCATGAAATCTTTCGAATTTATTTAAACCTAAACGAGTTATTCAAAAGAATCTAATATTTTAAATTTTGACTATTTATAAGATATTTAACATAAACTTTCAGGTTGTAGAATAAAAAACATTGTTAAACAACCCATTAACGAATTAATCTTTTCTCAATGAAGTTCTTTTGTAAAATAACATCAAAACAGATATTAGGTGTCCAGTATTTCCAGAGGCACTGTACTCATACTTGTCGTCAGTGCTCACTGACGCAAACTGCTTTTTTAAGATAAGCTATTCAGGTTTCTACACATATCTCTGTAGAAAAGCTTTTAATGGCCACCTACTACATTTAAGTAAGTGTTAAAAACTGCTGTCTTCGGTATATACCCATGTTATTTAATAAGTGATAATTCAATGAAGGCATACTTTTACAAATAAACATAAAACTACCAGTTTTTAGTTAGCACATGTGAACACACTTCATAGTTTAAACATCTAATTAGCTAAAACAAGCAGATACTGAGACTCACAAATAGTTATTAAACATAAAGTAATGGGCGTAGAAAATACTAATCGGCAAATTTTGTTTTGATGCGACCATGCGACATTTACAGTTTCTTGCTGAGTTGGGAAAAAATGTCGTTGCAACAAACTCAAAATGCTTTTCTTTGCGATTACTTGTTATCTTTTGATTTCTTCTGCGAGTTCTTGGAGGGTCCGAACCACTAGGACTCCCCAATAAGTACGTCATTGGTTAAGAGTAATAAATTATGCGAGTTTAAAAGATTTTTCTTTAGATGCTGATTTAGAATGTACACATTTTGCTGTAGTCTTGTAATGGGCATTGTTTAATTACACTGACGTCATTTAATATATATCTGCAGAATTTAATAAGTACAGGTAAAACCAGATAAACTCACATGACACAGAAGTACGGTGTGTCATCTCATCAGCATTTATGTTTAATGATAATCATATCTGGTTTAATACGTAATATCCTATATTAAAGTATAGCAAACTAGAATGTAACTGGTCAGGTGTTCAATAAAAAACCTTAAGTATGTGATGATCTACCTTTTCGTGTAAACATAAATTACATTCTTACATTCTACCATTTTTCCTTCACAAGTATACAATGTGTTCTACGATAGGTAAGCAAGCTAAATTAATTTGGTTTCAAAGCCAACTATAAAACTTTTACAAATTTCCAAATAAGAAAATATGCTTTATAAGCAGTCAATATCAAATTCCTAAAAACCTCAAGCTGCGCAAAAAAGATATTTAATCGTTACCTTTTTAATTGCACCCTCTTCTTATTTATTTTCATCTTGGTGGAGGTTTTCATTCTTTTTATCTGCACAAGAAGAAACTGCGTTTGACAGTAAGCTCTTCATAAGAGTGAATCTAGTGTACTCTGTGAAACAACTGAACTCTGATATTAGACAGACCCACGGATAGACCGATAGGCCTCAAAGGCATTAAAATAAAAGGCATTTTGGTTAAAGATAATTTCTTAAATGTAAGCAAGGTTTTGCCAAAAGGCTTTAAAGGATTATTTTCTTCAGTGTTTATTAACATAAGATCTTTTTTTCCAACTACTAGTTAACATATATTTTGCTTAAGCTAGTATTAAACGTCCAAGTTTCTTGGTAAGTTGACTTTCCGAGAAAATAACCAGTATAACAGAATACTAGCACAGAATTGGCAGCCTAAAAAGGTGCCGAATTGCCCGGTCAGCTCGGCCGTGTGGCTGGATGAGGATGAGATAGCTGACCCATACCCGATAGACTGACTAAGCAAATGGGCGACTCGGCAGCATTTTGTCGTGTATTGATGTTAAGTTTTTGCACGCAACTCGACAAAATTTTGGGCATATGTAACAGCGTAGTGTCGATCGACTTGCTCAGCTAGTTTGGCTGTCTGACAGGTCTATCCAGCTCCTTGCCCAGGCGCTCCAACTTCTAATACCTGCTTTATTAAAATTAAAAAAAAAACTAAGGTAACAACAAACAATTGCTTCTCATATAATCTCTTAGATAACACACTTCAAAAAGAAAGGAAATCTACTCGAGAGGACACAAAAAAAAGTAAAAACTAAATTCTTAAGAAATTCCTCCCGAATGAGAAAGAAGTACAAAAATCATTTTCTTTTGATTGTCCTGAAATATTAACTCTATGTTATTAAAAAGGATAAAATACTTAGCAATTAAGTGATAGGGTAGTTTTTATACTGATACTAAATCAGATTTTCCATTTTTCCAGGTTAACATGTGACACGAAAGAAAAAGTAGTTCATTTTATAGCTATTGAACACTACAACCATTAATAGTGTGTCCACGTTAAAGATTTTATAACCTTTGTAAAATATTTATTTCTTGGCCAATTTTCATTTTTTTTTTGTTTTGTAGATATTCAAAATGCGCATTTAATAAATGGGTAAGTGCATTTTAGGGCTGTAATCATGGCGAACTCCGACCACTTTTATTGGCTGAAATTTCAAGAAGTCGTATTAGGGATTTTTTTTTTAGAAAATGACTGACGACGGAATCTTATTCAGGATCACCTAAAACCTACTTATACCAATTTTTATTGTTCTAAAATAAAGGGTGTTTGAGAAAAAATAGTTTTTAAATTGTCACAATTTGATTCATGAAATGCTATCACACACTTGGCTTAAATAAATAATAATAAAAGTTACATTTTTGTACAAAATTCGGTGGGTTAATTAAAACTACTACAATTAATTTTTGTTTATTAATTTCTCTTTTTTATGGTTTAGTTGTATCATTTTGTAAGTCAAGACCGTTCAGAACTACGAGTCTAGGAGCAAAGTTCCTTCGAAAATTTAAAATAAATTTATTCCTTTATTTTTATTTATTTCGTAGAACAACCCCTCGCCACATTAATCTACCTTGACAAAAAAACCAGAAGTCGTTAAGACTATCTCGTAGTGTCAAAGGATTTGAAAAAAAAATTACTTTTTCACTTCTGTCTCTCCTCTACTTCTACGCTTACTTACCTTACCTTCGTTCTTACTTACTTACCTTCTGCTCTATTCGTCCTTCTTAAATAGTTTCATCAGGAATTAATTATGCAGGAGAGTCCAAGCCCACTAAGCGCATAGGGAATTGGTTAGAGAGAGTTAATTGGAGTCACATACAGTAGAAACAAGATAGATTGCTGGAAACAAAAACGCGCTGCCTTGAAAACGGATAAATTAATATGTATTGAAAACAAAGTCGGCTCACAGCAAGCGCTTGTTTACGTCACGAGCGGTGGGAGTAATTCTCGCTTTCACTACAGGTGACTCCAATGTACTCGGTTTAACCAATGCAATTCCTTACGCGCCTAGTGGGCTTGGACTCCCCTGTATGTTTTTTATACTTACTCACATTATATTGCTTTTGTAAAAAAAAAAGAAAAATGCGTCAACTAGACGCTTTCATACATGTATCAAAACATATTTTCTCACTGTGTATGTTAGAAGTCTGTAACAACACTCCTGTTGATAAATGATGACGGCTGTTTGTTATTTATTAGTTACATTGGTTATACTTTACACGTTCTGAGTTCAATTTGTATAAAGATTTTTTCCATGATATCAAAAATATAAATTAGAATCTTTAAAGAAAATACGCTGTATTTGAGATCGTAGGAAAGATTGTGTACAAAACTCGCTGGAAAGTGTCGGATTTCATACAAGCGGGAAGCCTAACCTACGAGGCGATAGCTTTTTGTGTAAATAACTATTACCTAACTTGTTGCGAAAGTTAAGACAGCTATTGATATAAGAAATAACACGCATATAGGCAGTTGTTCTTATTGTAGTTTAAAAACGCTTACCCTTTTGCTAAATCAGAGAAACCAAATCGAAAAATAAGCAGATTTTCTTAATCAATATGTGCCCGAAAACGCAACGTTTCCGAAATTTAAGTTAGCGGAAAACTTGATTTATTTTAAAATCGACCAAGGTTGATATGCAATGTTAAAAAATGTTTTATTTGCTCGTTATCTCGAAAATAACACATTTCCGGACATATCTTTACGACGTTCTGAAAGAAAACACCCTGTATAATCTAGAAAACTTATATTCCGCTATATCTTGTAACAACTTGCATTTCTCAAGAGAATTTCCAGTACAGTTATTTAGTAATAAAAAAGATCTCCTAGCGACTTTCCGATAAGTCGCTAGACCTTTCTTGAACTATTAGTAACGTAGAAAATTCTTCGAATAGTCGATGAAAGCAAGCACTATAATAGTTCTCTTGTTTTTATGAATTGCAACATCGATCAATCAACTTCTTTCCGATTTCTTTATTTTTTCATTTAATTTGAAAAAGATTTAGGGTCGACCTTTTCACCTCCTACTTGTATGAATTCTTATTATAGGAAAGATCCAAAGATGCAACTTACAAGACGACGAAAAGATCGATTTTTAAGTTACGGTACAAATTAAATTTTAAAAAATAATTGAATTTCTGATTTAAAAAATGCAATTTACTGATTCGCATACCAGTTTCAATCTTGTTTATTAAAACGAGGACGTTCGTTGCAAGTAGCTCTTGGTTCTGCAAACTAAAACCTGTTTTGGAGAAATCGAAAAGCCACTTTATCATCAAAGTTAACGTGAATATAATTTATTACAATGTGGGCGAAGGTTCAGTTTCAACTTGTACTATGCATAGTTTTCCAATATTGTACTTCCAAAGAAATTTACAAAAAGTTAAAACTTAACCACGATAATTTTTCTTTATTCAAGCTATTATCTTCCATTTTTGAAGTGTGCGAGATTTGTTTTGTGAGTTCTAGGATATATCCGCAAATAAATAATGCATGTGGTATTTCCTGTAGATAATTCTTAGCCACCAGGCACTATTTAATTTACATTCGTATTTGAGTTTTATCAGATATGGTCTAGTTAGCTTTGTATTGTTTGCTTTTTGCTAATAACCAATTTCACTTTTTAAATGTTCACGTATAAAAACTTAACATATTATAAGAGTACTACAGTTAATAATCAAGAAGTATTTTGATAAAATTAGCGTTTTCTCTTGCTTCTATTTTTAAAATTTTATTTTCAATCGTTTCTTCTTGTTGTTATTACTTATTATTCTTGATACGTTTATTATTTCTTAAATTCAAGTGCAAACAGATTGGCAACTTCTATTGCATAAGTAGTTACAAGTCGTACGCAAACCGTTATTATTATTACTTCATTAAAGACTGTCATTTTTTTGTAACAAAACAGAGATAACAGAAAATATTAATTATACATTGCCTAATGCATTTTTTAAACGATCTGTTAATCCACAAGAATGATAAAAATTTGTTATTGAATTTTGAACTTTGATTAATACACTGTCATTAATCTTTTCCTTTTGTAATCAACAAATAAATCTAAACTACGTGATAATTCGAAATATTTCAAAAGCTTTTGAACGTATCAGAACCTCTCAAATAGACGAGCCCACTATTGCGTAATGAAAGGAATGTAAAAAAAAATAAAACATTAACTATATTGTTTTTTATTGTTAAAGAGGCATAAATTGCTATCCATAAAAGTTACGAAATTTATTACGTAGAACATATTTTCTAAAACACATTGAGATAAACAAAGACTGCAATTTCTGAGAATCTTGAATTGAATGTGTACTGGTTCATACTTGTAAAAGGGGTGAAAAATTACGCTCTCGCGTTCAGTTTCTTAGAAAACATCGTGAGCACTGAAAAACCAATTAATTAGATCAGGTTTTCCAAGATCTATACTTAGTTTAT
The DNA here is from genome assembly GCA_011009095.1 of Ignelater luminosus. Lineage (NCBI taxonomy): Eukaryota > Metazoa > Arthropoda > Insecta > Coleoptera > Elateridae > Ignelater > Ignelater luminosus. Next base: position 84,763 of record VTPC01007941.1, read on the forward strand.
AAATAGAAAAAAAGGAAAAGCTCTCGTTTACAAATGATTGCAAAACTCATCGTCTGGGATTTTAAGTGCTGAAATTTAAACTGACCAACCAACAACCTTTCTTAATCCGTAGAAGAAGAGGTGTTAGATGTTGCTGAAAAGGGGGGATAAAAAGCAATATACAGTTTTACATACAACATAGTAAATTTTCTACCAAGTGAAGAACTTGTCAAACGTAAGGCGCCTTTGAAATAAAAGCGCGAGAGCTTGCACGTGTACGAAGAGTTATGACGATTTTTCAATTGCTTGCCAACTAGAAAAGGGGAATAAGCTGGTGACGCATGTGTGCAAGTTGTACTACGGCAAAAACAGAGACAAAAGCTTCTGTGTTTGAACGGACGGCAGTACGCGCCGGTTTATCGGGTATTTCGGTGGCAAAAGCACGAGTGTATACAATTCAAATTCTGTCACGTAGACGTTTAACTTTTCTTACAGAAAAGTGAATTATTTTTTAGACTTTAACTATTTTCCGATTGGTTTTACACAAGATACTACATTTTTCAGTAAGTAAAATCATTTTTAAATGTTTTTGTTTTGTTTTTTCATTATTATTAAGGAATGTTAGTATCAAATCCATATTGAAATAAAATATAGGTGAATTTATTAGACTTCAGGTTTTAATTGGTAGCAATTGTTATTTTCGTTAGTGCTGTTTTAAATATGTACTTATATCTTTCGTATAATCCATAATTTTGGGAATCGTCAATCAGCTTAATATGTTCGGTATTTCTTCTTAAAATTTAAATTCAGCCAGCTTTTCTATCTTAATCTACATGAAGAAAAGAAGAAGCAAAAGATTTTCATTTTTTCTTTTTTTTTTCAAAAATTAAAAAGTAAAAAATCATATGCAACCTTATAAAGCGTGTTCTAGATTCCCAGTTAATATCAATAACTAAAGCATGATTCAGAGAAAAATACATAATAATATACTCTTCTAATGCCTCTTCATTACATGGGATTTATAAGATAAACTATCATATCTAGGAATAAAATTCGTTATTTTTTTCTTTTGAATTATATGATGTTATAATATGGCCAAAGGAACTTTGCATCACCTGATCCGACTTGACAAAAACAAGATGTACGGAATTTGGATGATGGCCAACGAAATCGTATTACAATCTATCTTGCACTAATAACTCTCACGATTAAAACTAGTTCATTAAATTAAAAAGAAAAGAATAGTCATAAAAAAACGAATTATTTATTAGTTTACTTTTTTTAGGAAGACGTTGGAAAAGTATAATTTCGAAACAACATAGAAGATACCAAATAGACATTTTACACTTTTCCTTGATTTTATTAACTATATGTACAAAAACCATTAGACGTGAAACTGAAAGAAAGCTCGATTTACCGGTTAAGTAAAACCAAATAAAAGGAGATATAGTTTCAAGCGGCGCCTTCGATGGCGTCTTCAAGTACAAGGAAAACAGTCCTAGGAAGAACTACAGGTATGCTTCTTGCGATATTCATTCACAAATAAAAATAATATACCATTGTTATTAAAAAAAACAAAATAATAGTTCACAACCATAAACAAACTTCATACAATAATATCTCGATCTTTAACAAACGCTTTCGAAACGGTAAAGACGATTTTTTTATTACATTTATGGCATTCTTTAAACATGAAATTGTACTCTCAATTCCACCTACGTCTTTATTGTTGTCAACAACATATTGTGTGAAACTTGCGATTTTATGAATGAAGCCAACCTTGGAAAGGTCGTTTAGAAAACTGAATACGTTCACATAATACTGACGTTTTCCAAAACCACCTTTGGCAACATTTTGCATATTATGTATCAAACCTGTTTTGAATTTTTTCAATAATCTATTATTAAGACTATCACGTCATGATGAACAAGTGCGCTTTACTTATCTTCATGTATAAATTTTGTTTTTCATCTAGATAAAACCCCTTAAAAGGATACGCTAGATATACAATACCTTGATAAAATCGATTTTTGGTAATTTTTAAAACGGACCTAATAAAATTCATATTACCTCGTTTCTAACGAGTTAAACAGCTTCTAATTGCTTTGTCGACCTACAATGCTAACGTTCTCATTTCTTTTCAGACTGGATAACATGTCGCCAAGTACTCAATTTGATGGTCATATTAGGCTTCATGTTCAACTACATGTTGAGGGTGAATTTAACTTTAGCGATAGTAGAGATGGTATACGACACAGATACACATACAATTCAAAACGGTAGCATTAGTAACAATGAAACAATTTCAAACCTAACCAGTATTACAAACGCATCGACAGATGTAGTTGAGGATGTGACTCTAACTCCAGGTTCTAAATTCCACTGGGACAAGTACGCGCAAAATTATATCCTCGGAAGTTTCTTCTGGGGCTATATATTAACCGAACTTCCAGGTGGGCGTTTAGCCGAAGTAATTGGTGCTCGTAAAGTGTTCGGAGGAGGAATGTTGATGGCCAGTTTTCTCACTCTTCTAACTCCACCTGCTTGTCGCTGGGGATTTTTGGTGGTTGTAGGTTTACGAGCCCTAGTGGGCTTCTTTTTAGGGGCAACATTCCCAGCTACTCCCCCAATGGCTGCTAAATGGATCCCACCTTTAGAACGTTCAAAGTTTATTGCTAATATGATGGCTTCATCTTTGGGTGCCGCCCTCACGATGCCTTTAGGCGGATTTCTCATCAGCACCTTGGGTTGGGAAAGCGTATTTTACGTAACAGGTGGTATAGGATTGGTTTGGTCTATAGCATGGTTCTTCTTAGTTTATGACTCTCCAGCCCAACATCCTAGAATTAGTCCGGAAGAAAGGTACGAAATAGAGACAAAAATAGCAGAAGGATCAGGAAGTGGCATCAAACCTAGCAGAGTCCCATGGAAGGCTATTTTCGTATCCATGCCTGTCTGGGCTATTGTTGTTACTCATGGCTGTTCAGTCTTTGGATATTTTACGGTGGTCAATCAATTACCCACGTACATGAAGGAAGTTCTTCATTTCAACATAAAGAAAAACGGATTACTTTCCAGTTTTCCTTATTTAGGTAAGTTTTATAATATGATTTTACGTTCTCGTATACCGGTAAAAGATTATAAATATCAAAGTTGACCTATTAATAAATTTCATCGAACATTGCAAAATATTTTCAATGCAAACGGACTTTTTAATATTCTTATATGAACAAATGTAATTATCATAATGCATGCAAAGTCATATTTATAATTGGAAAAATCATCATTCAATACGCGATAGAAGCCGAACAATAATTTCAATATGTAAATGCATGCTAATTTATTCATTACTTGGACATAAAGCGATCACAAAAGTGTCGTCGCATCGTAATAGATTTTGTTGTTCAAAATAATAACGTAATGATTATTTGACTCAACATACATTACAAAAAAGGATTTCTAATACAAAAAACTTGAAATCAAAATAAGTGCTTTGAAGGTCGGATTATTATTTATTATTAATTATTTTATTTTCAAGATTTCATCTTACGTTATCTGACGATTTATTTTGTTCGTACATATCAAACAAACATATCTATTTTGTTTACATTATATCTTCAATATTCTCTTTCTGTCCTTTAGGAAAATACTTGATGGCAGTTACCGCAAGTTACTTTGCTGATCGTTTAAGAAGATCCGGCAAATATTCTACATCACTAATTCGTAAAGGCTTCACAACTTTGGCCGTATTTGTACCTGGTCTTTTCATGATAGTTCAAGCAATCTTCGGAGAAGACCCTGTTCTCAGCGTTGTAATTTTCACGTGCTCGTTGTTCTTTAATGGTGCCGTTACTGGGGGCTATTTGACTAATGGTTTAGATATTGCTCCTAATTTCTCGGGCACGATCATGGGTATGGCAAACACTTTATCATCAATAGGCGGATGGCTATCTACATTCATGGTAGCTACAATAACAAACAAGAACCACACGTTCGAACAGTGGAGATACGTATTTTGGATACTTGTCGTGATCTACATCGTAGGTTCGTTAATGTTTGCAGTCTTTGGCACAGCTCAGTTACAAAGCTGGAATTCTATTCAAAGAGCACCTGATACCATAACTATCAAAACTCAAGAAATGCAACCACTCAAAAAGAAAGAAAATGAGATTAAGGCGTGAAGTTTCTTCGTTTTTCATACTGTCACATTCTCGTACACATATCATTTTTCACTGACTTTTAAGTGTATTATTATTATTATTATTACTATTATTATTAGTGAAATTATTATTATAAGTAATTTAATGAATTCAAATTGTTATTGGATGATATTTACTATTAAATTAAATATTTTAATAATTTGGATTTTATTTCATAAAAGTCAAACTGTAAATAGAAGAGAAAGGAAATAAGAATGATAACAATTATTTTTCTAATTTCGTTTAACTACATATCTTCATTTGTCACTGTTGACAACAGCAGTCGTTATCACACTATGTGAAGGTTGAATAATTAAGATTTCAAACGAAAACAAAATCGAAAGCTCTTGATAATAAATCAGAAGTATTCTAGATATGCTAAAATAGTTTTAAAAATTTTTATTTGCTTTATTTATTTATTTCTTTTTAACAGTGATTACCATAAAAAATAAGTTTTCTTCTTCAGTACTAAACTACATTATGTTAAATCCGTAAGTAATTTCTATGCAATGTGACCAAGTTAGAAATTCTTTTCACTCAATATTTATATTTGATTTTGACAAGTTTGAAATACCTACTGTGTGCTATATAAATATATTGCAATATTTTCATTCCAATGAAAACTGTTAGCAACTTCTCATATAGCTATTTTTAATCTGTAAAAAAATGTGGTTGGGGATCATGCAGAATGAAATCATGCAAGTCAAACTAAGTTTTTAAGTAACATCTGTTATAGATATAGTTGTGATAATTAATCTGCAACTTAAAGCATTGTCCAGCTCATTAATTTTATAAAATTAATCTTTTTAGCTAAAATCCCCATTTCCGTTTTTACACAATACATTGATTCATCTCCGATGACTAGCCAAAATATTTATAGATAATCAAGAGCCAGTACATAGATAATGGTTTAGTAAATATCTTCTCCTACGAAACCTTTCCAATAAGCATTTCATTACGAAAATATCGATAAAATCTTAAGCAATGTCTAAAACAAGTAGGTATACTTCTATTAGTTCAAATATGAAAGAATATCTTTTACTTATTTTACTGCATTAAAATACTAGATTTTTAAATAACGTCTTCCACAGGCTTGATAAATGTTTTTCAGGCATATGTATGTAGATTATCATCATATGGAGTCTGCAAAAATTGGTATTTTGGGATTCATCTGGAGAAATACATTTTACCAAGATTTAGATCGTATTAATCCAATTTAAATAAACAATAATTAGCCTACTACAATTCTGCTTCAACCCTTAATCCATCTTGATCTCACAACGAAATCACATTCAAAATTTTCAAAAACAAAAATTCGCAATCTAATGCCAACAAACTTACAAGGTTGTAACAAAATTCTTGGAAATCAAAAGAAGGTTAATACGACGTAATATAATTTATTATTACCGTTCGAGGCACCCCGTACTGCCCCGTACCAACACTTCAGATTTTCCCATGAATCATTCTGAACGAACTAAAAAAAAACGAATACAAAAACAATTCTTAATTGCTCAGGTCAATCAAGTTATGCTGAAAATAATTTAAAACAAGTTTTTGTACCGGTCGTAGCCTGAAGGAGAAAGCTAATTTTTTGACATAACCGTGATCCAAAACTTGATGGTCAGATTCGCATGAATCGCGCCACGGGTTACCGTTCCTTTTTTGTTACTATCTTAACTATTCATAGTAATAATTGTTATTACTGTGTCCATCAAAACAAGATACTTATTATATTATAGAATCTTGACAGGAAACTTCTTTTAAATTACGTAATACATAGTTATTAAAGTGTTTATTTACAGAGAGGAACAAAGTTTTACGTATAATCTGTAATCACACAATTGTAAAGTTATAAAGTGTCGCGATAAACACAATATTTAGGAACCGAATCACAATAGTTAGTTATTAAGCACAATTAATTATTAACGATTCAAGTGACCGTAAAAAGCTTGGGAATTCACAAGCATCGGAAGATTCAATTTTGATCTTGAAACTAGTAAGATAAGCCGATAACAGTACCTATCAATGTTATCTGCAAGATGATGAAAATAATATAAGATGTTGCATATCAACCGGAATAATCTACGTCTAAGCGCCACTTGCAAAAAATCAGAAAGTAAAAGTCACTACTACGTTTTAAGTTTTGCAATATTCAAGTAATGAAAATACAAACTTCAGATTTCAAATTATCTACACCAATTAGCAACCAATAATGTTTACAATAAAAGGATCAAGGTAAAAGTGAGCGAACAAAATAAATCCCCCAATGGCGTCATTATTAAAATGTGGACAGTAAAGATTTACGTTATATTTTTTACATTCCTTTTTATGTAGAAAGATAAATCAGTTTAAGTTTCCTAGAAATATTACTTACACAAATCATTTAAATTCATCAATATATTTACCTAGATACTACATACGTTTTAACACATATTATTGTTAGAATTGTATTTATCTTGATTAATTTTCTTTTAATACTACTTCTTCCATATATATTTTTGCACAAACATTTAAACCCTTCGTCCAAACGACGTCAAACTAGGTTATCTCCTCGGATAAAATTGTCCTAAATAAAGATTTCAACATTAAAAGTGGTTTATTCACATACAACTTACCTCAATTACTATGTTATGTAGGCTGCTAATACAACCTTCATTTAATTTACATTCGTATTGATATCAGTTGAATTTTAAATTTCTTAAATGTAAATAATTTCCGAATAAATAGAAAAACAAATTCATTTTGAAATAATCTATAAAAAGCCACCTCTAACTGGTTATAAATTCAAATTCAGCTCATAGTACTATAAAACTTCGATTGAAAAAGGTCACTGACCTAAACTTCTGTTACAGTATTTAGCAGAGAAAGTTGAATTTTATTGTAGATGATATATCTGACTGATTCAGACAACAGAAAAAAAGGCAGAAAAACTATAGTTAACTTTCCGCGCAAAATACTGTAAAGCTGCACAAAAACGGGAAACGAAAATTAGTCATTCAAACATTCTAATACATTGAAATTGTTTATTAAATTTGCATACAGCGCGGAAAAAGCCTTTATTACATATGATAACGACATTAGGGTAATCATTTATTAACAAAAAAGGCGGTCATTGTATTTCTCATTTAAATTGTTATCATCTCTAACAGAAACTTCCGCACTGGAGAAACTGTAAGGAAATACTAATAAAGAGAGCAGCAGACAGCAACGTTCTTCTGTATTTTTCTTTTTTATTGGCTGTATGTTTACTTTTTTAACATATTAAGATACGTTATCTTTAGACACCCTGTATATGCACATATATATTAAAAATATTAGAAAAAAACACATTACGCAAAATAACCTCGGCGAAGTTACATACATATTTGTTGTGCACGTGTATTGTTTGATAATAGCGTCCTCCAATATCATATAAATTATATTATAATGCAACTTAATTACAATAAAATAACTCATTGTTTACCTTAGCTTGAACCAACAAAGCAAAATAACAGAAATGGCAAAAAAATAGATAGAACTAATGAATTAGCCTATTTTAAAATTGACTCGCTTGAATTTAACTCAAATTTGAAAAATTGCCAAGTACTGTAACCGAGCGAGGTCACGACTTCGACGACGGGGGTATCGTCGTCGACGTCAGAGTCACGCCTATATCTACAACCAACTAGAGGCAGTCTACTATTTATAAATAACTTAGTTTATTTTCGTGTATTTTTTGCAATTTTAAATCGGTGAATACGTGCAAGATAGCATGTTTTCATAATGAGTTGTTAAAGACCAACAACAAACTAAGGACAGCCTCAAAGTCCGCTTCCACTTCGTTAAAAACAGAGACTCTTTGATTTTTGTAAGAGATTGCAAGATGCCGTTGTTCGGTTGTTACAACTTGAGGTCATTTCAAAATTTAATCGATGGAGTTCGTACTTTTCATTTCATAGTATATACGCATTAAATATTTATTTTGTACTTTGCTTGAAGTTCATGTACTTGTACATACTAGAAGAGAAGTTCTTTTCGGCGTAAAAACTCGTTAAAGCTATATTTCTACTCGCCGAGAAATCAAATCAGCTACTCTACAGAACATGTTTTGTAATAATAAAACCTGTTCCACAGATTAATTCCGCTATAAAGCAGCGTTTTAAAACTATTCAAAATAAAAATCAAATTGCAGGCAGCTGAAGTATGAAAAATAAAAAAGTATGGCGCCTGTACGTAAAGAAAAACTAAAACAACTGCGAGTTGTTCTACCAATAATACTACTACTTTCGCGGCATTAATAATTTTAAGAAATTCAGCTTGGAATTTATTCAAGTTTCTGATGAGATCTTTACAAACTTGTATAGACTTAAGCCATTAATTTGTGTTCTATGAAAAAGTAGAATACAATAAGTTCTATTTCATATAAATTCTCTTAAAATAGCGGGCATAGAGAGGATTATACATACGTAGGTAGGTTTAGGAGTTTAATTATAAATTCAGGAAAAAAACAAATTCTTTGACAAAACACTTTTAATAATCGACAACTATAATTTTATAATCATATGTGTGATCTTTTTGCTGACTGAAATGTGTATTCAGGTAACTTTCTTAACATATAATGAACAATAAAACACTCTTTCACATATTCATGCTACTATACTGATTTCAATAAAGGCAGGAAATATTTAAAATAGCAAACACAGGCAAGTAGTCAAGTCACAAAAATTACTATTTTCGTTTGTTTTTGTTTCTATTTTATCACTTCCTGTAAATAATCTATAAAATAATACAAGAAATTCATTCAGATCTAGTTTAAGCGTAATATAAAGAAATATAACGAGCATCTCAACATTCGTTTATTTAGATTTCGCGCCGTTCACTGCCATTGTTGCACCATAACAGATGCAACTACCATTGGTCCATTTTGCCGAGCTTACTATACTTGCCCATTGGTTCGTTTTGATCTGATTAAAAGTGGAAATAAAACGGCGCGAAATATTATTTTTTTAAATTCACTCATTTATCATTTTGTACTATGTACCATTTTGAAAACGACTTTGAAAGGCAGCAATTGATAAAATAACAATTCTTTCTGCTAGAATATACAGTGATATAATCATGTGTAAAATACAACTTGTACTTTTAAGCTCTATTATTTGATTAAAAAGAAACAATTGACAGTAATTAACAGGTCATAAAATTGATTAACAGTCTTCAACATTAAATGTAACTTAAATTATCATTATTGCTTTTAGATTTAGAGCCTAAATTACCTTTTTAAATAGAGCTTAAACTTACAAAAGTTAGCAATAATAATTAATGAACCGCAAGGTGGTAGATAGGCTATAGAAAGAGAGCTTAGTACAACAATAAGCCATTTATGTTTAAGAATAAGTCAATCTCACCGATCTTGAGGGATTCTTAATCCACGCAGTATCTTGCTTTGCTGTAAAAACATACACCATAAGAATTTCGTATTTCTACTTTCAAAAGTAAAACTATACTTCAAATTAATTATTTAACTATACCACATGATTCTTCTCTTTTATCTCAACATAATAACAAATAGATAAGAGTAAATAGAAGATTGACTGGTAAAAACTTTTACTATAATCCATGAACACACTCAGAACAGGAATTGAGCCAAATTGAAAATTCAAAGTTTTAAGAATCGTCTCATGATATACAAGGTGTAACAGGTAAGATGTCCTAAACAGATATCTCGGTTATTTCAAGAGACACAAGAAAGGTATAACTAACCACTTTTGAGATTCATATGACAAAGCGCCCTGTATATCTTGACGATGTATTACTCTTTATTCATTACCGATTACAACAATATAGCCTTGATAAAGATCTAACAAAGGGATGACACAGTGAGTCCGTCGCCGATCTCGATGAGATTTTTACTGGTGATTCTACATTGAAAATACATCGACAATTTTGCCGTTCGTCTAGATGGGTCCCCTTCAGGTCTCGCAAAAAAATATTATAGGTCAGAAAATGGCTAAGATTGGCTTTCACAAAAATGGCTTAACTTCACCGATTTCAATAAAACTTTATGGGTGTTTCGACATCGAAAGAAATTAGACCCGTGTATAGGAGTTTTTCAATATACGTCTCAGGAAGGTCAGAATAAAATTCACTGTGCTATGCTTGTTCCGCCTTTTGTTGTCAATTTTATTTTGACCTTCCTGGGGCGTATATTGAAAAACCGCTATACACGGGTGTAATATTTTTCGGTATAAAAACACCCATAAAAGTTTCATTGAAATCGGTTAACACAGCGGAAGCAGTGCCAGTTTCGTGTGAATGCCAATTTAGCCATTTTCCGACCTATAATATTTTTCTGCGAGGCCCGAAGGTCCATTTAGACGAACGGCAAAATGTGTGTCGACTTATTTTCGATGTAGAATCGCCAGAAAAATTTCATCGAGATCGGCGACGGACTCGCTGTGTCTTCCCCTTATAAGCCTAGCCATTGCTGTTATTCAATTGCTATTGTTAAATTGTATTAAACTCTTCAGTTTACCCCAATATAATTGAAAATAGTACAATGCTTTTCCCTTTACAGAAGTAAACTTTAGTCTCGAGTGATAATTATACAAGTTTAGTTCTACTTAGTTGAGTCCTAATACACAGAGCCATCAAGAAAATCAAAATGTAACTTTTCTTGATTGTTTTTAAAAGGAATGATCCTTATTTCTCAATTTAATCAGTTGGGAAGTGAACAACAAGAAGTAAATCTTATTTTTTAATAGTACTGTTCGCTGCTTGTGTGGTTTCCTAAAAACTTCTAAAAATAGCAAAAACATTTGAAATAAGGATTCAATTTAATAATAAAAACTGAACACACAAGTAATATTCTTATTTATGTTCTAGTCAACTAAATTAAAAGATAAGACTTAGAATAAAAGATCTAGTTGGCATCAAAACGTATTGACGCCTACATCATAAAATTCTACATTGCATACAGATTTCAAAGATGGAAAAAACTTATGAGATTTCATTTAAAAAAAAATAAAATAGTAGGTCTCCTTTCATTACTAATATACATCAAACTCCCTGTATAATAAAAAAGCTACCCTCACAAAACTAATAAGAATTCATTATTAAAGAGCTCATACAAGTTCATGTCTAAATGTATTGTAATGGCAGCAGTAATCTAGGTTAAAAAAATATTTTTCTTTTTTTGATAAAAACACCAGTTACATGCTAATAGTAGGTATTAATAACCATACACTAAAATAATAATTAAAACTCCTCTATCTTGCAATATCTACATAACGATAAGCGTTGCTTGGAGTATTTGCTAAAATCTACTTCTTTAGCAGCAATAAACTACGTAGATTTTATAGCCTAAAAAGTAATTAAATTATTAACTAGAGATTATTAAATGAGAATTAAGAGATGTAAAGACAAACAAGTTATTCAAAAGGCACATTTTATATGAGTACAAGAATATTCTCTATGCATTAATTTGAGGTGTGACCTTTTTTTGCACACAGACAGCCAATTTAAATTTTTACAAGGTTAACAAAAACAAACACAAAAGCAGATGACAATTTGTTTTTAGTTAAGAAAATGAACATGATTATGCTGCCAATAATGGACAGGCATACACCTCAGGCACTACTTACCCTGGTGCCTCCAAACTGACAAAATCATGTAAATATTTACAAGAACTGCCACCTATTCAATTATTTTTAATTCTTGAATCATGGCATAAGCAATGATGAACTAAAGGAATGTATATTGAAATTGAAATTATCCAAGAAATAAGTACAGGAATGGTATTGATGTAGGCTATTTTCAAAGTAAAGTTAATCATTACCTAAACAGTGTTTCTCAACCTTTTTGTCCACGAGACCCTTTACATCTGCAGGCTGCAATTTGCAGATGCCCAATTTCTTGAATCTATCAGATTCTACCAACCAATGTAAACTTGATTCAACACAACAGCCAAGTTTAATTTTCTTGGTAAAACCTGGAGAATGGGATTGGATCAAAATGCAAATTTACAGATAGGTTCAAAAAGCCTGTTCTATCAAATCTAAGATTCTAACATTTAGAAATATAATCACAAAAAAACTTTTATTCTTAAAATTTTACAGTCCTGCTATTTATGTCAGAAATTTAAAGGCTTTAAAGACATAGACAATTACAGGACAACTTTTCATTTGATATTAAAAAAAGAAGAACTTTAGATCAAGTTAACTAATAATAAGATTTGCAGGTAGAAGAACAGCACAACAAGCATAAACAGTCCAAAACTCCCAGCTAGTTCAAGAATCTTGGGTACAATCAACTGGAAAAACCAATAGACCCAAAGAGTTCATTTAAACTGGAAAGTTCAAATCAAGGCCCAAGAAATTCGAGTTATTTCAAAAATAAGATCTGAACAGACTGAAATCTAAAGTTGGGAATGGACTGCATAACGATTCCACCTAAAAATTCAAACTTTACTGAGATATATTTAGTGCTAAATTGCTTAAATGCCCAGTTTCTATTTGTCCAATAATCCTTTTTAGCTAACTTACATAACTAAAATTAAATAAGCTAAAACACAACTTTTCTTTTTTCATGGCCTACTGAGAACTTAAATTTTTGTAATTGCATGATAATGAATAACTATTTCCTTCCAACAGCTTTCAATAAATCTGCAGCTGGCCCACAGAATTTTTATGTCACCCTAAGAGATGTTCTGGCCACAGGACTGTACACTTTCTCTTGAAGATTAATATAGTATAGGTAGTTCAAATGATGTATGTTGTCACCATTTGAAGAGGCATATAGTAAAAAGACCACTGGATTTGTTAAAAATTCTTAGAAAGTGTATGTTCCATCATTCCAGGAACACCCTGTATATAATTTGTATTATTTGTGCAAAGATGACTTTTATCTCCAACTATCAAAATATTATATAAATAATGGTAAAGTCCTTTCCAGGTATCTATGAAGAGTCCTGAATATCTGAATATCTTGCCTTTTTTAGAAAATATGGCTGAAATGTATTCTATCAATTTTTTGAATAGTTTAACCTGGAACGCAAAAGAAGATTGTGAACAAACAGGGTAAGGTCAATAATGTATGTACAGTTTTTGCATAAATTGCTTCTCTCTTATTCAATGTTCCATTTATACCATGGTATGAATATAATGGTGAAGTGGTTGTAGATCTCAAACACATTCAGTTTGCTACGTCAGCTTCGAAAAAAGTGTTAAAGAAGATTCACAATTGACATTAGCAAACAATTGAGAACACTATAAATAGCACAGTAGAATTATGTTTTTACCCCAAAAAGATTGTATACCAAATAATTTCTTTTGAACCTTAATTGTAGTATAAGACCCCAAAAGTCCAGAAAAATCCCACCGGTGCGTTTTTGAGGAAAAGCGGGAAAAGCGCGAAAAATTGGCATTTTTTTGAACGCTCGTAGCAGCATATCGATTCCCTATATCAGTGAACTTGAACTGATCCGATCTATTTTCGTTAACTGCGAATGACGTCATCTATGACGTAATATGTAGTTCTTAGACGGCACGAAGTCTATCAGCACGTTTTCAAAATTGGCAATAACGGGTGCTATCTTCTGTATTCTTCCGAAATTGACGTCATTCATCTGAGAGAGGTAGATGCAAAACATGTACACCGCCACACCATAATACCGCAGATTAAATAAGAGTCAGATATTTCACTCCCTATACCACCGATGTTCCCATTTTTTGTCTCTGCGCATTTACATTCGCAGCTTTGAGAGTTTACCACGCCTACTCTTTTTCGCGCATTTTATAAAAAGTGCATACCATGCTGTGTTGCTTGCGTAGTACATGTCAAAATCGTAAGCTCTGGGAGTTGCTTGGAAAGAGAGAGCAATAGAATCCACAAATGTGTCAAAGTGAAACATCTGACTTTTATTTAATCTGTGATAATATTCACACCACGACTTATTCTAGTAGTTTTTTTAAATGGAAGCCAACCATGTTCATGCACATTTTCAAATTACAAATACTTCAAATACAAATAGAACCTACGCAAAATCTCAATGTGAAAATTAAAAACTAAAATTTACTCACATAAAATTATAAATAAATCAGTTTGACATTTCACAACAACAAATTGAGTAATGCCAAAACTGTTGTGTTTAGACCTCCATAATGGAATCTTGCGGTAATTATCATGGATGGAGAACAAGGAGGTATCAAGATATACAGAGTTATTCAAATTCGAGACTCACTATTAGAATCTTGGAAACTATGTGCTGTCGACGACTGTTTTACATGAGGCTTGGCAATAGAACTTTGACATTTCCACCCTGTATGTAGTCTTAACAGTGTTTAGGTTAATTTTACATTTAGGTTAGAACTGACAGTGTTACCATTACTGGTAATGAAGAAATTATCTTTAAAACATATACAGGGTGTTTGGTTCACCGCCATATATCCGAAAAGGGGTGGTAGAAGACATGATTTGGAACTTATCTAACCTAATATACTATTATACAAAGTATCACGGTTTTTGAGATATTGTCATTTTTCATAATTTCACCCAATTGGACGTATTTCCCCATTTAAATGTGAACATTGCACTACTGGAAACTTTTAATTTGAAGGTAACGATAATTTTATAATCTTTCATAACTACTCTATCGATTTTAGTCATTTCCATCCACTCCTACAAGTGATTAAACAAATTAGACCCAGAGAAAGTTAAAAAAGTTATGACTCTAAAATTTAACTTTTACTTCATAAGGCTATAAAAGAGAAAAATCCAGTGGGTAATTATGTTCAATCATTTTTAAAAACATCCTTGTTCTTTACCCTTTAAAATGACATATCACACTTTTAACTACCTGTAGATTCTTAGGATTAACGGGCGACTTGAATACAAAGGAACCGTTTGGCCGCATAAAAGCAAACACTTGATAGCACGTTATTAGTTGTAGGTTTGACTTCATAACCATTGGTGGTGTTGATTTTTGCATTTTCAACCGTTAATTTTATGATTTTTGCGTGTTACAGGTCCGTATCAGTTTGCGTTTAATTGGACTATAAAAAAAAACATTGAGTCTCGAAACTGAAACGTTGTACAGAAATTTTGTTAACGTATTTTAATAGAGCACAAAAGGTGGCAATGGAAAAGTGGTTTCAGTTTTCTGATATCTCTTCAAATAAATGAAAGAAAAAATAAAAACAAAAATCAAGAAATCTACTTTTTTTTAAATATCTCAGAAACTATCAAAGATATCTAAATTTTGCAAACACCAACGAAAAGGTCCTATAAATAGCCAATTTTCATCCCATTTAACCAATCCTGTATCTCTTACCGTTTCCAAGATCCCCATGCTGTGCATCCTTATCTTGGACACATTGTATAGGGTTTTTTTTTCAAATAGTCCTCCACTTAACTACAGAAACTGAATCAAAAAATAAGCCAATTTTCATGATGTGTCTTCCAAAAATGCACCATTTCCAAGATACAGCGGGTGCTAAAGTTTCATTTTTCTTGTTTTTTTGTATTTCAGAAATAAAGTGCTGTATGATACTGAGATTTCTGGTGTGATTGATTTTTATCACAAAGTATTATCTATCATTCTACAAATTTGTGTGAACGATACAGCCATCATAGGCAGAGATGTATAAACAAGAACATGATGTTTATAAAATAATATGTAATGTCAGAGTACAACTAAAAAATATGGGTGTCACTAAAAATTAGCACAAATTTCACTTCTTATTTACAAAACTACAAAATACAAAATTAATATATCATAAATAAAACTAACTTATACTAAATTTAAAGAATGCAGTCAAGCCAAAAATTGGCTGCTTGTTTTACTTGTGTGTTTCTGAAAGCCATTAAATTGATAAAAGTTGACTTTAGTGTTTGGAACAATTTAGTTTAGTTTGCTTAATTAATTTGGCCCCTGAATTTGCAGACCAACCTCTTGGTACATTTTTTTCATAAGGAATATAAGAAATCTGGTACCTCTCTAACATGCTTGTTGTTACGGCATAATGTGAGCTCACTATGTTTGACCAAAGTATTATATATTTGCCATAAAATGCACTTTTTTTTTCAAACGAGGTATCAAATTTTTTCAAATTTTTATATTCCTTTCTTTTAGTATTTGGCCATGTTATTTTATACTTTCTTGTCACTTTTCTCTGAGTTTGTCTGAGAACTTCTGCGGTGTTATTTTCCAAAGCATCTTGTTTCTCTTTTGGTCTTTTTTAGACTTTTTGACTAAATCCTTTCTTACAACTAAGTTGTTTACTATTTTATATTTTTTTTTTAATTGTATTATAAATGGTTCTTTGCACAACTCCCATCTTTGTGGGACGATGGATTGTGTAACTTTTAATCTTATTTCTATTGGTAATGTAAAATTCGCTGATAACATTTCGTTTACCATTTTACTTTAACCCATTCATTGTGCAAAAAACTATTAGCCATATGATAATCAATATTTCTGTTTAACATCTTGAATGTTAGAATTTAATTTTGTGCCAATTTTTAGTCATCACACCCATAATGTCATTTTTATTTAGTAAAAAAGTTACTCCTACAGTATTGCCCACATTTGACAACTCAGTTGTCAAATTTGGACTAAACTGCTATCGATAATAATTTCAAATATACTTGTGCAATTAGTTATAAAAACTTACTGAAGATAGTTCTGAAAATTTGCAACATATTAGGGGTTTTAAGACATAATAATGTATAGAATAGTTACATTGAGAATGTTTTTACAGAATTGAGATTAGATCTTGAAGAACAGAGTTATCATCAAAAAACAAAAATTTAATTTTTCAGCATTTTCAGATATTTAAAAAACCAAATGAGATACTCAAATTATGACTTTACTATATCATTACTCATAAAATTGTGCAACTTTTTTCTAAGTTAGCCAAAGCTGTAACTCTGCAAATAAGTGACATCATTCCAACTTAGGTATGAAACGAAAATAAATGGACAAAATTCACTTTAGAATAACACTGTTGAAACATATGCAATCTTGCTAAACTTGGGCGGTATTTGTTTTGACAACTTAATTGTTAATAAAACACTTAGTTACGAATTTGTTGTCATTATGAAATCGTTGAAACAAGAATCATTACTTAAATGAGTTTATAAAATGCTCGGACGGGTAGATAGAAAGCAAGTAGTAAAGCCTTTTTTAAATGAAAATATTGGACTATCAACAATTTACAGTATAGATAAATAGTTCGAGGATAACAAGCCGTGGAATTGTGGAAAGAAAACAGGACGTCCACCAAAATTGAGATCACAAGAGGTGAAAAAGTTACAATCTCTTGTAAAAGAGAAAATTGGTGTAAGTACCAGAATATTATCAAGAAAGTTCAATGTTTCACACATCACTATTGTTTGGAATTTGGTAAAACTTCTCATCAAAAATTTCTTACTCTAGGTAAAATGTTAATGATGGACCATGAAAAGTACTTTACTTTTTCTTGTTCTACGTTACATGAAAACTGTGGTTTTTATACAGATAATGGGTATGACTTCCATATACCCGTCTACCACGGATCAGGTCAGTTGAGGTGTCATATTGTCAGGCTTGTTAAGAGAGTCGCGAGGGTACTGAGTTAGGTGCTGGAGAAAGTTCAAAAGTTATGAGCATTTTTGTAAAGCGCCAGTTCCACCAATTCCATATCCCTCGCCTACCACAAATCAGGTTAGTTGGGCTGTCATATTGTCAGGCTTGTTGAGAGGGTCACGGAGTACTGAGTTTAGGTGCCAGAGGTGCCACTAAAATTTAACATGCAGTTCTGTGAGATAACCTAACCTAACCTAAACTAACCTCTAACTTAGCCTCTAACCTAACCACTAACCTAACCTCTAATCTAAATGCTCATACCCTCTCAACAAATCTGACAATATGACACCTCAACTAACCTGATTCGTGGTAGGCGGGTATACAAAAGTCCAGCCAGATAAAGACATGCCAGAAGACATTAAATATACACAGTAAACAAAGTTCAAACTGAAAGTTTTAATATGGGTTGCTATATTCGGAAGGGAATATCAAACCTCTTCATTGAACCATCAAAGGGATTTGCCCTAAAAACGGATAGTGTTGCCTAAGCAAATTGAAAAAGTTTATTCAGAAACAACACGCAGGAGACCAAATCTTGTTCTGGCCTAATCTTGCATCCTGCCCATAAGCATGCGAAACGCTTGAGTGGTTGGAGAAGCAAAATATCGATTTTGTATCAAAAAAGGCAAACCCATCTAATATCCCAGGAGCTCGTCCTATTGAGCATTTCTAGGCACTTTTGGCTAAAAAAGTATACAAGAATGGGTGGGCAGCTAAAACTAAGGATCAGCTCGTGAACAGGATTAAATATTGTTCCAAAAAATAGGTTATAAAAAATTATAAATGAAATAAAAATTTCTATTCATGAAAACTTAATTGCTAGTTTGTCCATTTACTTTTATTCCATACCTTATGCTGATAAAGTTAAAACCAAGCACTCTGTATATAAAACTGCTCTCTTTGGGTTTAGGTGGATTGAGTGGACACACTGCTGTAAGGTACAGCTTGTTCTTTACACTTCAGGTACTCGAGTTGCATTTGCATTTCTAGTTTAGTAAGTACTTTACTAAAATTGGGATATGTCAAAAACAAATTTTAGGTTATCTGTTATGACAGTTGCTGTGCATATGGAACATTTTCTTTCTATAATACCTCTCAAAGTACTTGAAAGTCGGCAAAAACATGCAGTTGCTTGGTTATTCTTATTATTGTTGTTTTCCAAAAAAGAGAAACTTTATTTCTAGCCAACCATAGTGTGAGTATTATGCTGTGCACATGTTTTGCATCTATCTCTTTCAAATGAGTAATGTCAGTTTCGGAAGAAAACAAAAGATAGTGTGCGTTATTGCCGATTTTGAAACACATGCAAGTAGTTTGCATATTTACAATAAAGGAAACAAATAACAACTAAACATAAAATACAGGAAATAAATAACTATAAAAAATAAATACTTACCGCCATTTTCATAACAAATTTAAAGACAGTTTTAAATTTTAGTGTGGAATCATGAACTAACAGATGGCGCTTCTGAATGAAAGAAAGATTCATAATTGACACAGACGAAATGGTAACATGAACGTGAATAAAATCGTGAATGTAAAGAAAATTAAATCTTCAAGTTGTTTTGATAGTATAGTGACTGATTTAAAAACTGACAAGCATAAGTTCATAACAAATCTCTTTTATAGTAGTCTAAATTATTTGTTAAAGTCAATTGTGAAGCTCCCTGTATGCTTTCTTCTGAAGCTGACGTCATGGGGAAACTGAACATATTTGAAATCTACAACCGTTTCACCATTATTCTCACACCACATAGCCAACATAAATTAGTAAGTTTTGATATTGACAGGTATTACAGAAAAAAAAGAGCTATACCACGTATTAGATACTGTACAAAATAATTCTAACATAAATATGTCATTCAATCTTAAAAGAAGAAATAATGGCTCACACAGACGATGGGAGCATTCATCAGACTCAACTGTCGACTGATTCTTCGACAACTTGCGCACTACTAAATTGCAACATTGGTAGTGTCGGTCATGTTTCAAACATAGTTTCTTTCTGCTACATTTTAGGAACATGTTGTACATGTAATGAAAAAGAGGTTAAGTTAAATTATATAAATTATGTGACAAATCAACCCAACCTTAATCAAAAGGGCAGTAAACCCATATGAGCATGAAGCTGATAGTTACTTTTTCTGATGAATGTGCCCAATGTTTCAACTCAGAGTAGAGCAAAATTAAAATTAGGAACTCAAGGTTAGCATTCAGAAACAATTACAGTAAAAATTAAATAAAAATAACCGGTAGTAAATGAAGTGAATGAAAGTAAAGATAGAAGACTTAGTATGCCATTAGGAGCACTTGAATAACAAAACATGTTTCTAAATACTAGCCTTAATGTTCACAGGTCTTACCTGATATTGGTGTTCACTATCTATCATTCCCACTACAGCAACTATTTGATATTGACGGGCTTTCATGGCAGCTTCACTTTTTCTCAACAGTCTCATTGCAGACAATCCAGTACTAGTATCTGCTAATTGCCCCATTTGTTGAGGTGAGTGACTTGGATCAAGAACTAGAAGTGTTATTGTTCCATCACGATGCACTTCCACACCCATTATTGTACGGCTATGACCTGTTATAGATTAAAGATTAAGATAATGATTTCTTTTAAATCAAGTCTAGCTATAAGATATTTCAGTAATTTTAATTTTAATAAAGTAACCTTGATGTTGTAAATATAAAGGGGCTGTAAAGTCTCCCCCTAAACTATTTTCAAAATATTTTAACACCCAGTTAAAAAGCTCTGGATGAGATCCACCAGATCCTGTGGGTCTATGAAAATCTACCAATTGACAACGAATTCGTAAAAATGATAATAGTGTTACTACTTCTGTGGCTCCAATCCACTTTCTTGTATTAACTAAACGACATCCTAATTGTTCTGAACCCTTAAAATAAGATAGAATTACCATAAGCAATCCAAGAGAAATTAGTTTTCTTATACCTGCACATCGAAACCCTGAGACCAAGCTTGTTCGATAAGATTCTGAAGCCTTGATATGCTTGGAACTGCTGATCGAGGAGGCTTTTGTCCTTGCCAAAGTTTATACAATCTTTCATTATAGCCAGTATGAGTTAATAGGCTTGAAATAAGCATTTGAGCATTCCTATAACCACAACCCCAGCCTCTATCACCGTAGGAAGATGCATAATGATCCACACAAGTGCATGTTAATGTGCGAACTATATTTTGTGAATTACTACTTAGAGATCTAATTCGAGAAACCTGAAATACTAAATTATAAAAATTCTAAAAGCTAATAAGTGTTTGAAAACTTACTAGACTTCGTGTAACAGAACTACTATCGTCAATACCACAACTTTCAGCTGCTCGTAAATCTAGAGTTCTCTCATAATAATCAGAAACACTCATTTCACCTGCATACACTGCTCTCTGCATATTTGTAACTGATTGTTCTCTAAAATTTCCCTGATTGTCCATACCATATTGTGCACGTAGTAATTCAAATTCCCTTTGTTCTCTTTCTCTTAATGCTGCCTTTTCTACTTGCAAAGGAGATCCAGCAGGAAAATGAGACTCCACGTGGCGGGCTGCTTCCTCACTCTGCAGATGCACGAATACTACACATAATTTTATGGCTTTAATTTTAATGAGAAATGTATATAAACAATGGTCCTTCCATCTAATTGTTTTTTCATAATATTAGAATTATAGTAAAGAAAACTTATCTCCCAGCAGCAAATAACTTACGTCATTATCATTATCCAGTGTCATACCACACACAGGACATGAAGTTGTTGAAGGACTGGCAGGTGAAAGTATATCTCTGTGTTCAATATTAACATGTAATTCTAAATCCGGGGCGGAATCAAATGTTTTAACACAAAGTGGGCATGGAAACACATCTCCTGTACAACCACCAACAGAAGGTGATGTGAGATCAAAATGTTGTCTACAATATTTAAAAGCACGGATTAAAAATTATTGGCATTCAAGCTGATAAGTTATTGTATTTTATATACACCTCCAGAATTTTTTCACACCATCAAACATGATGAATATTTTGTACTAAAAGGTACCTATCACAATTTTACATTTTTATGTGATTTTAATTTTTAAATACAAGAATTTTGTTACATTTTAAAATGAAAATCTATCAAATATTTTGTTTCAAATTAATGTAAAGCCAACTACCTATTAATATGTTCCTCGAGCTCTTCAGGACTGACACTCGTATACTTGCACATTGGACATTGTAACACTGGAACTGGACTTCGAAGCTTAAGATTAAGACTAGTACGAAGAGGTGAACCTTCACCATGGCTGGAATGATTCGGACTTATATCACCATTAACAGATACCTAAAATTAACAAACTAATTTTGAAAATTTAGAAAATTTAAATACAAAGCATACCTTTGAAGATAGATTTATATTATTGATATTGTTTGCACTGCTAGACCCGCTATTACTATATTTACTGCGACTACTATGGCTAGATAATGAGGGCAAGTTCCAATCGTTAACTTCCCCATTTAAACTATTATAATCACTAAAATGTTAGCACAACAATATCTGCAATTTTCTTATAAATTCCAAAGCAAACCTAGGACTAGCATCGTCAATAAAACTCATATTAACTTCTGATTCGGGAGTCAAGTAATCCAAGTGAGCTTGATTGACATGCAATAAGAGTTCGGCCGGTGTAACGGCAGACAATTGACAAAATGGACAAGCAGCATGTCCTTCAACATGTGCTGTATTTGTGTGTGCACGTAATTCATCTTCAGTAAGGCCTTCTAAACCACAAATCTCACAACAATAGCTAATATCCGGAATATTACTTGCCATTTAGCCTGGAAATTGAAATATTGATATTTGTACGTAAGTGTAATGGAAGTAAATTACTACTTTAATACAAAGAAAACATAAAAAAGTCTTAGTTAATGTTTTAATTACAAAAATATCAGAGAAACCTTAAAAAAATCCATAAAATAGTTGGTTATCGTTCACAATTTGACAGCATTTCGTGACCTAAATGTCTGCAACCCGCAAGGCAGATCTGCATAATGTATTACATAACCTCAGTAGCAACTGTAGTAACAATTTTCCCCACCATTTTCGTCACATTTCATTTTACAATTTCATAATAAGTAAAAATGACCTTTACTATATCATTCACTAGTTGCAGATAGCTTGGAAAGTTATCGAAAGGGTCAGCATAAACCAAAGGTTTTCAAGAAATTGAACACGATTTTTTTTGAAATACCAAAGATTTTGAGATGGGTACTCAAGAGAAACAGATGCCAAAATATATCAAATTTGTCTTTGGAGGATCTGCCGGGTAAACTATTTTGCTTAAATTATTTTAATTGGCAATATGCAATCAGCTTCTAATAATATTTTGCTCCAATTTGCTTTCCTGATGTATCAATGTATGCAAGATTCAAATGATAACTAATCAAAACTAAAACTGTGTTGGCGCCAAATTTGAATTCAAATCTTACAATTTATTAACTTGTTTTTGGCCACTTATAATATATTACAATGTAGGGTCTCTGGCCAACCCTTAAAAATGTACACTGTGATGACTTACAATTTATTTACCAAATCTTTCCAGAATGATGGCAACCATTTTCGTGCAACCCTTAGACTTAGTCAAAAACAGAATGCAACTTAGTGGAGTAGGGGGCAAAGCAAGGGAATATCCAACATCTTTTCATGCTATAAGGGGTATTATAGCTAAAGAGGGTATTATAGCTATGTACAGTGGTTTATCAGCTGGTTTGTTGCGGCAAGCAACATACACAACAACACGTTTGGGAATTTATACATGGTTATTTGAAAATTTCACTGCCGCCGATGGTACACCACCAGGATTTGCAACTAAAGCCGTTTTGGGAATGGCTGCTGGTGTTTGTGGAGCTTTTGTAGGTAAAAAATACTTTTTTCTCAGCATTATATGCATTTAGAGCTAGAATAATATATTAAATTTCATTCACTAGTAAATAAATTTTCCACAACCATTAGTAAATATATTAATGTAAAGTGAAAAGCAAACTTAAATTGACTTGTTTTAATTTTACAAATATTTTCTGAGTCATTACATTAATAGCCTGTACTGTATTGATCTATCCCTATCGTAACTCTTTTATTAGATATGATATAATTGTTTTGCACTTGACCTGGTAGTAAAATACATATTTATTTATATTACATACATTATTATACTATTATCCTTATGGATTAAATTAACTTAAGCTGTAGATCTCGAGTCTTGATGGGTAATGATGGATAGATGTACATTTTTACAAAAATGAAGTTCAGTGTTAGCAATTTTAAAACAAATTATAGAAAGTCATTTGTTTAAAAGTTCCTTTCACCTAATAATTAATTTTGTAATGAATTATTCTAACTGTTTTCTTAAATACAGGGTGATACATAAGTTTGGGCTGCTACTTCAGGAATTATATTTTTAAACATCAAAAGTTTCAATAAAATATTTTTCTAAACTACTTCCTAAGGATAAGAGGGCCAAAAGACAAAGCAATTCTTCGGTCATAAATCAAAAATGTCATGAGGAAAAACCGAACTTTGTGCTTCCCATAATCAACACCTATGAGTATTTTCAAATTTCAATTTAAGTGAGTTGTAGCAATTTGTACAGTCATATTATGATCTAAATTTCATCAATTTATCTCTTACCATTTAATAATTATGACCAAAAAACCATGATTTTTGTGCCCTCTTTAGAGAGCTATATCTTTCTTAGATAGTATTTTAGAAAAAAAATTTTTAGAACTTTTGCCTTCAAACATGCTCCTGAAGTAACGGCCCAAACTAATGTAACACCCTGTATTTTTTATGCTTAAAATGTGGGATGAAAAATGTTAATAACCAATACCTGAAATACAGCCTGTCACAGTATGCTAGAATTTTAAGGAATCACATTTTTCCTTCAACTTCAACAGGTTCCCTTCATGCACACACTTAGTTGTTTACTCAAAGAAAATGTTTGATTTGGTTGTGCTTATATTAGGTAGCATATACTTTCTCAAGTATTTTTTGTGTATGATTATTCTTTCAGGACCATAGAAATTCTTCATGATAAACGGTTCATTTCAGCCATTTTACCATACAACAGGACAAATCTGACTTTAGATTATCAACCATTTAGTAAATATTTTTTAGAGAAATAATATAATTTAATCTGTTTTCCATTAAACAAATACTGCAAACAGCATTACATTATCCAGATGTGGGATAAGAATATTAATGCAAAGTTAAGTGACTGAAACTTGATGCAAGAAATTTTAGTAAACCTTGAAAATTAAAAAAAGAACAGTTTTTGTTGGCACTGCTTTGCTTTAAAGATTGGTGTAACACTAAAATTAAAATTAGTTAACAACACAACAGTAATTAATAAATTAAAGGCATTTACATAAATTATAATACTGATAAGTAATAATTAGGAAAAAATCAGAGAATTGAAATATGTTGTACGTATATGAAATTTGCCATTCATACAAAAGACAAACACAATATTAGAAAATCATTAATAATTTCTTTGTGTTGAATATCGAATTATAATATTAATTGGCTAATAATCTAATTTTTATAATTTTTTTAGGAACACCTGCAGAAGTTGCTCTTATAAGAATGACATCAGATGGAAGGCTTCCACCAGCTGAAAGAAGAAATTACAAAAATGTTTTTGATGCATTACTACGAATATCTAGAGAAGAAGGAATTTTAACTCTTTGGCGTGGAGCCATTCCAACTATGGGTCGTGCTATGGTTGTAAATGCTGCTCAATTAGCCAGTTATTCACAAGCAAAGCAATTCTTGTTATCCACAGGGTATTTTAGTGATAATATAGGATGTCATTTTGTTAGTTCTATGATATCAGGACTTGTTACTACTGCTGCTTCAATGCCTGTCGACATTGCCAAAACAAGGTAAGAGATTTTCTCTTAATGATTACATTTTAAATTTCAGTAACAGCTAGAAAAAAATAATGATATTAGCAATATAACGTACAGGGTGGCCAAACAAAACCGAAATAGACTGAATACTCCCATGAAAATTATTTTTTGAAAAAACCCAAAATATATCGATTAGTATTGGCAGGGGACATTTTTTGACGTACAATTCGAACCCTAAACTTCAACCCCCTAGGAGTTATGGCAACCCCTCAAAAGTTTCTAATGGGAAAGGAGTTCAAGTGGCACATCATTAAAATGGTCTTTCAGATTTCTATATTACCCCATTTGAATTTTTAAATTCGGTCAATTTGTTTGGAAGATGCAGGATGTGAAATCTAAAACATAGAAGGCTTCATGCTCTTCAAATTTTTACATTTTGACATTTGTTCTCATTTAATTTGACAAACTTGTATTCACAAGTCTGTCATGTTTATTTTTTATTTTCCTAGTGGGGGTGGCAAGTGAATTTTCTAGTATTCTTTGTTGTAAATTAAAAAAATACATTTGCCGCCCACACTGGGAAACTAAAAAAATAAATGTGACAGACTTGTCTAGAGTTGATGCAAGATTGTCAAATTAAATGAAAAATATCAAATGTAAAAATTTAAAGATCATGAAGCCTTCCATGTTTTAGATTTCACACCCCGAATCTTCCAAATAAATCAGCCAAATTTAAAAATTCAAATGGAGCAATATGGAGAATTAAAAGGCCTTTCCAATGATGTGCCACCTGAACGCCATTCTCATTAGAAATCTTTGAGGGGTTGACGCCCCCCTAGGGGATTGAAATTTAGGGTTTGAATTGTATGTCAAGAAATGTCCCCCTCTCAATACAAATTGTTGTTTTTGCATTTTTTCGAAAAATTATTTTTGTGGGAGTTATTCAGTCTGTTTTGTTTTCGTTGGGCTACCCTGTATACAGTTCCTATTCATTGAATTAGAACCACTATAATATTTTAAAAAACTGTTTAAGTAACTCTGAGCTGCAATGGTTATACTTTTGCCTTTTTTACCTGCTTTTTGGTCTTCCCTCTTTGTATTTCATATCTAATAAAAATAGTTTCCGAACTATCATTCAAATGAAAATAGTTTATATGCTTACTCTGTTTACTCCATTGCCATTAAGACTGAATTAGTTTTTTAAACATATCTAATTGAAATTTAGTATATTTATGACAGAATTCAAAATATCATAGCTACAATGATGAGAGGATGACAAAGAGAATTATTACCATTTAAGAAATAAAAGTACAAATGCAAATTATTAATTCATGTGAGGGACAATAAGACACAAATATAAAACGATCTTTTTTGAGTTTAAAATTCTTTTCTTGTAGTTATTGATCCTAATTCACTGAACAAGGACAATTTTTAATATTATTAAGGTAACAAATGACATTAACATGCTCTTGACTTACTTTCACATTTTGCATGCTCCATTTTTATCTATTAAAACTTTGTTACTTGCAAGGTGTGATAGATATGTACTTGAACTTTGTTTTATGTATCGTTCAATTGGTGATAATAGTAAAGTTCAATATTTGATATGTTTACAGAATACAAAATATGAAAACAATTGATGGTAAACCTGAATACAAGGGAACTTTTGATGTATTATCAAAAGTCATTCGAAAGGAAGGGCCTTTTGCTTTATGGAAAGGATTTACACCATATTATGCACGGTTGGGACCACATACTGTACTGACATTTATATTTTTAGAGCAACTTAATGCCACTTACTATAAATTAGTATTAGGGCAATCGGGTAAACATGGAGGATTATAAATAATTAAATCTAGAAAAGCAATTTTAATTGTATTTTCATCAGAATTGTTGATTTTAAAAATTCTATATTGTTAAATTGATATAATTTCAACAAAATAATTATCACTTTTCAATGTTGCAATGATACTAATTAAATTAAATAGATGTATCTAATTATTTGTTAACTGAAATTTTGAGTGTTACTAACCAAACAAGATCTTTACCAACAAAATTCGGATTTTTAAATAATTTTCTTTTCATATTATATATGAGGTGCTTCATGATGACAATTTTTATAACTTATATTGTGTATCATATAGATTTATTTTGTTTTTAATAAAGTATTTCTGTAATTTATGATAATTATATACAAAAAGAAAGTTTATACTATTATATATTTTGAAAAGAAGGCTTTTTACATTATTATACAAAAAGAAAAGAAATGTGATATGTCTGTTACACATCTCATTGTTATCCATTGAAGGCATGACTTGACTATCACTTACACATATTATAATAAAAGTAGGTACTTATATTTTGTAACGATAATCAAAATAAACACGCCAATAAATGTGTTCATTTTGAGCATCCTTTTTACGTTCCGTAAATATGCAATCAAATTGTAATAATATTATAAGGAAGATAATAAATATATTTTTTGCAATACTGTTGAATTATCACTTATTTCTTACAAATACTTCTCCTATAGAGAAATTTAACTTCTTATAGTGTTAATAAGTAAAGTTTATTACAAACAAAATATCATAACCGCTTCTCACTACAACTTTATTTTGTTTTCTCGATAATAAATATATGAATTTATCCATGCTTTTGTAGTTTTAATCCATGTTGTGCTAATATTGAAAACAACATATACAACTATGTTTATATTATCAGGAAAGCAGATAACAAGGTTGTAATCTTTTGTTTGTCAAACTTTACAATTAAGACCAACATTAAATCAGAAACAAAAACAAAAAAGACTTCACAATTAAATAAATCACAAAAAAGGTTATATTACAATTGGAAGAAAATGTATCACATAAATGAACTGTAAAAGTATTTAGATAACAAACTAACCTAGGTGTTTGATGAAATTTTTAATGCACATTATCAATTCATTAATTGCAAGCAATGTTAACAATTTCAACTTACAGCAATTAAATTTTAATTAATGCTTTAAATCATAATGACAATGCAATTTATAGTTTGTTGTGTTCGTGGAAGAACAATAAAAGAATAAACACCCAAAAAATAATTTAACATTATGACTTGTACAACCATAGCATTTAAATCAAGATCAAATTGCTGAATCTATTGAACAAACCTTATGATAACATTAACCCTCATGATGGGTAAAATTGTTAAACACTTATCTATTACATTGCCTTCTGTTTCTTTCTGATGCTCACTTGTTTTAATGTATAGCATTCAGCTGTTTTCTCATTTGCTTAAAATTTTTGTATTAGTATTTAATTTTCCAATAAAACCATAGCAATCTATATATATTTGTAAAACACGAATGCTAACCATTTCAGGTAAGTCATGGCCAACCACGCAACACATTACACAAAATAAATTTGCCTGCTATTTCTCAAAGACAAAAACAAAAATGTTATTAGAAATTAAATCTGTAGAAGAAAATATCTTTAAAATTCTTTGATAACTCTTCAAATATAAGCAAGATACAAGGAAAAGTTGTTGTTGTGGAAAAAGCCATTTTTCGGCGATATCTCGAAAATAGGCCATGATATTCGACTTTTGTTTTCACATTTGATTTCAAGATAAAAATGCTTCTGAAAACTGTCTTTCATTATCAGCCAGATACCTCACGTGACACCAATTTGATCCACCCTGTACCAGAATACTAAATATGGAATTAAATGCCACAACCTATTTCCCTACAAAACAAACCCTCACAGCAATACAAATAATGTGTTAAGTTGAATGTGATATTCCAGACTATCCCCCCCTATTTGGCAAGCATTCTTTTATTTTTAAAGGACCTTTAAATTTTGTTGTCTTGACTATAACCAATCAGAATTTTTAGTTTGGCATTTTAAAGGCACATTAAAACTTAAAAGTTACAGAATAAGAAGGTATCAGGAGCCTCGTAATTTAATTTCCACTATTAGCCTGTTCTGCATCTTCATATAAATTCTTATCTATTTGAAATAATAATTTGAATGGTAGTTTTATGATGGGTACTTTCTAGCTAAACTTTAAATTGACTAGTAACACTGACACATTAAATAAAACAGTTCTATCAAAGCAAAATAAGCTAAATCTTATAAATGGTACTCTTAGTAAAATTGTTCCAAAATTCATCTGTCCATGCCACTTAATAGATTTAATTACGAAGTTTTTACAAGTAATTCGACAACATGAGTCCCACATTATCAATAGGATGCAGTAAATATTAAATAATATGTTATGTAATTATCATGTCCTAGTTCAACCACCAGTAAAGTACACACCAAGATGGAAGAGTGGCTGACTTGTAAGCCAAGTGATTCAGGTTAAAGTGATCTCGAACATCCTGTGATACTTCTGTGCGCTGACATACAAAATATCTATTGCCACATTTCAAACTCTTCTTTTTTTTCTAACCTACATAAGATATGCTGCACCGTCTAACAATCAGGTGCTTCACTCTTTTTTGATGATGCTGACAATGTTAAAGACTCTCTGCTATGGCTTTTTCGTTAGGTGTCTCATAGATGCTAAAGTTTCAAATGGAAAAATTTAGTTGCAGATGCTCAAAGATACATTTAAACAAATTGTGCAGCTGTCATATTTTACTTCCAAGCCTGCAAGATGAACAACTGTAACACGTGCCATATTCCAGGTAGGTATAATACTGGCTGACTGAAGAGACTTAGAATCACAACAACTACTTCAGTGCAAACTGTTTGAAAGTAATGAAGGTTGCGTGATTATTCAATTTCAACAAGTTTAAAAAACTAACACAAACTGCTTTGGTAATCTACTATATCACTGCAAATGTAACTTTACTAGACATTTAAAGTGATTCATATGATTGCTCTTGGTTAAACTTCAGTTACAATTATACAGAATTAAACAAACAAACATGCAACGCAAAAACAATTGTGGATGAAGAATTTGCTTCCCGGAGCTCTTGACCCGGCAATTTGTTTATATTGTTCTTAGAGAATATTTGAAAACATGAGTGACTTTAAAAATTATTTAGTGATAGTACAAATTACATCTTAAATAGAACATCAGACAGACTACAGTAATGGGCAATAATCAGCAAGTAATGCTCCATAAAATTAATTTATATTAAAACTCTTCCTATTATTATTATTATTATATAATAGGTCATGTGATCTAAAAATTTACATCGTGTTTCATTTTCAGTCACGTGAAAATTTCAATTTTTATGCATGCTTTCTAACTTAATTTTTTTTATAAATAATTTGTTTAATAAAAAAGAATTATAGCCAATGTTTAGCTACCAATCTTGATGCATTAAACACAGAAATAAATTTTAGTGGATGACCCTATTACTGTCAACATCAACTTTTAATACCTCAAAGTTATTAGAATCAAAGATAAAACTGAGCAGCTCATTGTGATGGAATATTAAAAGCTTCTCAAGGAAGAGGTAGCTATTAATAAGAGAGACTTTGGTAATTCAGAAAACCAAACTGACCAATAAAATTTAATTGAAGGAAAGTTCAACCATCTGGCTCAAAAAGCCCAATTCTTTCCTTGTGAAGCATAATGAGAAACATTGTTCTATTGAGATAAACAAATAAAAAACAAAGTAATCATGCTCTTTGCACCTAATTACAACTAATTCCAATAATTTTGATTGTTTTGTTATTTAGAAATATTTCTTTACATTTCTTCCATTTATTCCTAACATTTAACTAAATTAGCAACTACACACGTGTACATACCAAAATACTTTTTCAGTTCATTGGAAGTAGGAACCTTGAAATAAATATTTATAACTTTCATCACAGTAAGATTTTTTTAATTGCAATAACTACACTTTAGTCAAACTTGACTGATTGTATACAGTGATAATGATCTAATAAAACAATGGACTGGTATTTCTATAACCTTACATTAATACTTTTTAAGATGAAAAAAGATGGTGAAATTTATACTGCAAAAAAATTAAAAAAATCTTGCTCTGTTGAAGCACATGATTTTCTAAACATTCTTAATTACACAAGCATCTTTGAAATTTGTAAAATTTAACTGAGAAAAATAATCATCATGTATAAACCTAACAATATCTTCAATTTTACAAAGTGCCATTTTTTGTTGAACATTCACAATGTCCTTACAAAAACTTACTTGCTTCGTTACATCTCTACCGTTAGTTAGAATCCTAAAATAAACATCACGGGCTCCATTTTGAGGATCCCTGTTATCATGGTAGACTTCTATCACAATTCTAGCTGCATATCGCAAGAGAAGAGGATCATTTTGCAGCCCTAGTGCTGTTGATAATTGTTCTAAAGTGTGGTCATGGCCTGAATACAGTATTAAATAGGGGCCACTGTTTGAAACCTACAAAACACAATTGGTGAAACCATTTCATTGATAAAACAACAGCTATTACCATGTGCAACATTTGTGATACAATATGTTTAATAAGTCCATAAGATTTTAATAAACAATATCGTTTCCAGTTAGCATTACCCCATTTTTGATGATTAACCCAGTCTGTATAAGCAAAAATCCCAGCAACATTTTGTCTCCTATAATAATTTCATTACAGAATTCTGATTAATTGTCATGTTCAGCATTAAAACATACTTAACACAATTCTGTGGACTTTCACAAGGTAAGCCACTAGAGTGGCATATATATGTTAATAAAGCATCTCGTACAGCATGAGGATCACCTCCTAATAAACCTTGTTCAGCTCCTGGTGAAAATATAGAATGACCTGTAGTTTCTGCCAATAATGCCACAGCAGGATGTGAAAACAACTGCTGTGATATATACTTCTTCATAATCCTATCAATAGAGAATTCTTATAACATCAAGATTATTGTTTGTAATAATAAAAGTTACCTATAATATTTATCTGCTATAGGACACCCACAATCTTTAAAACAAAAACTCATTGACTGACTTTCGAAAATACTGACTTTACTTAAAGTGTCGGCTGAAATTAATGTATATAGAAAGGCTAATGCTGACTGGAATGTCCTTCTGTATCGAGTACTATAAACTACAACATCTGACTGGGTTAGATTCGAAAGCTTAGGCCAGATGTTAATGTAACTACGTCTTAATATATATCCTAATTTTAAAAGTTGTGATACTCCTTGCATTGTTAACTGTCCCAGCTGACACTGACTGGAATGTGTTGGTAGTATAGGAAAACCATGAAAAGGGCCTGGACCAATCCATGTTATTTTTCCAGATATTGTTAAATTATGAAGATATTCCTAAAAATTTCAAATTTTGATAATACTAGTACGTATGAAAAACACTTTTCTTCACTTTCTTCAAATAACAATTGTACTTTTAATGTACAGGGTGGTCTAAATGTAATGGATAATGAGATTACTTGATTATTATTATTGTGCATTAAACAGTTAACTGTTCAATTAAAAAAATTATCAGTTATCGATGTGTAGTGGACAAATATAGAAGGGCACAAATGAAATTTATAACATGACACTTTAGTGTCTTTTTGTTATATTTTATGTTAGCAACTTATAGCTACCTTCTGAATATGCATTCAACATGTTATAGTTTTATAAATGATAGAAAACAAAGGCCATTGTATCATTTTATAAAACTATACATGTACTAATTTAGCAAATAAATTACTCTGAAGTTCTCTTCGTGAAAGATGCTATTTTTAATTTGTCATTTCTTAAATATACAATGTTAATTTTATTTAATAAAAAAAAAGTAGCTTCTGCATTCTTCCCATGGGATTCATTGTTTCTGAGTAATGTGCATTTCTGGAAGTCTTATATTAATCATTTGTATGGTCAGAATAATTTCTAAAAGTTTTCATAGTGAATAAATATATTGACATGTATAAGGCTTTAAAATAGAATTCTAATGAAAGAGTAAGAAGGTAATGAACTACAATTCTAACTGAATAAACAACATTGATGGATGCTAATTTTCAGACACATTATCTAAAGAACGATGCAGTTTGAACATAGATCTCATTCTAATTAATATTAAATTACTTTGCGGTATATTACGAAATTTATCTCAAAATCGTTTGTATATCTAGAAACAAATTTTGATAAAAAGTTCATAGAAGCATAAAATCTCAGAAAATGTAATTTTATTCAAAAACAATACGTCTCACAAGACGCATACAAAAGCAACTTTCTTCACTAAATTAAAGTATTTCAAAAAGGACAAAATTATTAATTCTTCCAGTTCAGTAATACAATTTTTTTTAGAGAAGTGTACAGGGTATCCCATTTAAATTGAGCCATTTCATAACTCTGTCAGTTATAAAGCCAGGGCAAAAACCCAAAAACTGTTGCTTTTAGTCCTAAAAGTTTCAATTCTATTTTCCCTTATATAAGGTGTTATGTGCTAACATTACACAATGCATTCTTTTTATCCTAAATACCATGTTACTGATTTCTTATGCACTTAGATTCCTCATGGAATTTGCTTTCCATCAATATCAAGATTCTTTTTGACATTGCATTTAAAGACTGTTTGAACTACATTTGTTCTTCACATATCTACTACCATGACAACTGCTAAGATGTCAGTCAATCTCACCACAAGACAATTAAAAAAACTTATAGTCAATGTTCTATTGCTAAATTATGTGCCAGTGACTTAGCAACACTGTCACAGATTCGAGTTCAAGATTTTCCTATGCGATCGTTTTTAATCTCACTTTGTTTTTTACACTACAGCAGTCTTGATATGAATTTTTAATTAATGCAATTTATGTGGTCCACCAAACCTTTATTAAACAAAAGAAAATAGCATTATGTCACCAGCAAAGAGCTGAATTTCACAATCTTTAACCACTTTCACTATATCATTGATGTAAAGCCATATTATGGTAAAGCGCAAGCAGGTCTGTGATAAATGATAGCTTTAAACATCTGTAAAACAAATAACTTTAAGTCAACAGGTGATGTCATTAAATCCTCTATTTTACAAAACTGTAAATAGTAGACTCACTCTTTGCTCAAAATAATTCTTTCCTGGAAGAGATCTTAAGAATATGCCCACATACTGGCGCATTTCCTAAATTCCCATTAGGTATATGCTTTTTAAATTTTATCTTTATGGGTATAACATGCAATCATTAAAATTTAAGTTCCCAGGAGGCTATGAAAGAAAAAATCATGTCTTAGCTTATTTCAGAAAATTATCTGTCAAATTGACAGTTTGCATTAGAAACAAGGGAAAATCATCAGTTTATAGGTTATGTGTTGGCATGCATTGTGTCTAGGCTTCGGCCTATGAAAACATTTCACAGCCTCCTGGGAACTTAAATTTTAATGAACGCATGTTATATCTGTGTATACCCTCCAATACAACACTGCTTATAGTTTTCAAACATAAATATCTTGATTTTTTTCTAAAATAATACCCTGTCTGGAGAAATTAGATATCATGCTAGTACCTAACTAATTTTTTTCGCTAAACAAAATAACTCCATTCTCATTGAATTCAGACCACCTTGCACAATGCACATACAAAATCTCAATATCATTATCTACCAATTAAAAACCAATTAAAAGCACCACTTATGTGCAAAAATGAAAGTAATTTCAGCTATACAGAATATATCATAAACAAAATACAAAGAAAAGCAACACTGACAAAAAGCTTCAGCAGTAACCGATAACAATAAAAGCACAAAAATGTAAAAAACGAAAATCCACCAGCTTAGTTTATTTAATTATACAATATTGGAGCTACCCAGGGCCCAGGTGTATTCCAAAACTTTGCATTAAATTTTTTTAAATTGCAAGTCACAAAAGGATGTATCTAGCCTCAGTACCAAATGTAGCACATGATTAAGCTGAATGTGTACTGCTTCCAATACAATTTCTTGAAAGTATGCTGTATCCATATCCAGTGTGACACATATCAATCTCAGTGTTCTGAGTATTTATTGATTGCTTTCCCTGCATCACAATTTAGAAGTAGATTAATTTTGTGCTGCATTTTGTTTCTCAAGTGAAACATATGTAACGAACGGTTAAACATGTATAACTTACACCAAAATGTATTTAACAAAATCAGTATTTCTCAATCTACTCCTTCTTAATGTTGTTATGTGAGTACATTTGTTTCACTATCTACCAGCTCTTTGATGTCAATAGTGTAGAATTTTTTTTGGTTGATCTCTATGCATGTCTGCATCACCTCTCCAATTTCACAATCATCAAATTACATAAAACATAAAGCAAACTTCAAAGGGCCAAAACAAATGGATATTGGTATATAAAAGCTAAATCCTATCACATTCAATAGATAAGTTTTCCACTAAAAAAACTTGAAAAAAATTAAAAATTAAAATTGATGTTTCTCAATCTCCTGTGTAACAAGATGATAGTTTCCATTTAAAGAAATAATTAACAATAATTGCTAGTTGTTTCTAGCTAAACCAAGCGTGCTTTTATTATCTTGTGCAGAAGGAATAAACTCAACAAAATGCAAAGCAATTTTGAAAAAATCAATCACAGCTTATAATTTGAAAACAGATACATATATCATGAGTGCACCCATGAACTCAAAAAAGTAGATCAGTAATGTGCATTCAGTTTTTTCTAGCCTTCTGGTTTTCAAGATATCTTGCACTTACATTGCATTTGGCTCACTCTGTACATTCCAATATACAAAAATGTACAGGGTACTCCATTTCAAATAAGGAAGTCAATGTGATTACAAGCACATCTTAAAAGGTGGCAAAGTATGAGTAACTGCCGGCGGTGGCTGGTGACCTAACTTTAGGGGGTGCACAGATGCGTGATCATTGCTTGATTGGTTGAAATTGTCAAACTATACAGAAACAAACCAATCATGCAGTTTGTACACCTCCTGAAGTTAGGTCACCAACCACTACTGCATACTACTACATATATATCTCATTCTAAGTCGTTAACAAGTAGAAGAAGAGATGGGGTGAACTTAGTTTTATTCATCTAATATAGATGTGTCAGTATATAACGATAATGATCAATACAATTTAGTCAGTAATAATTACATCTTATAGGCATACAATGGTCTACACAGAAATTGTTTAGAAAACATGTACCTTTATTTCAAATGAGATAAATGCAATATAATCTTTTTCAACAATAAATAAATCTTTTACATGTCCTACAATCTAAAATTTAAAGTAATAAACATGATATAACCCAATTTACTTTTAAATATGTAGACCGTCCAACTCATTTGGCTATTAATATACAGTGGGTAAATTTATGAAACTAAGCGATCAATACAAACAACAAATCTAAATGCATTCATTCAATAATATGTTCGTGTTAGTAAAAACAAACTTACTTCACAATCCTTCAATTTTTAACAACTATAAAACAAGAAAAATAAATATAATTGTTCTGATTTAGTACATACTATCCACGATAATTTTTCAAAGAAAAAGTCTACAATGAAACACTCATTGGTAATTTCCTGAAGTATGACGTAGAAAAAACTGGGAACTTGCATTGCATAAACTTGGCATCCAAAGGTTCACTGACAGTTTGCGTGCAAGTTATTTTGATTAACAAGTTAAAAATAACTGAAATGCTCTATTAATAAACAATATAATAACATATGGATAATGCATTACTTTAAAACATTGGCAAAAAAATGTAGAACTTTGAACTTTGATCGGAATCTTGAGGTAGCTAATAGTTAAACGGAAATAAATCCATAAAAAATTTGCTTACTCATTTTTTCAAACAGATGAAAGAAAAAATGACCAGATGGCAACAAACACATGCAACACCTACAAAAAAGCGTGTGCTATTTCCATGCAACTCTTACGTAAGTCTTACAAACATCCTGATTACCTGATACAATTTCAAATGTATATTTTGTACATTTCCACAATTTATGTAAGAAATATTTCTAACATGTTGTAAAGGTCCCCTATCTCCATGACGGATTAAAATTAAAACACCTTTCAATGTCCATTGTTTTGGTTCCAAAAGTCCTTAAAATTAAAAGGCATGTATGTGACTATATACAATACCATCTGTTTATTTTAATCCATAGGTGCACACTTGCATACACAATAATATATTTACTATTCTAAAAATACACAATGATTGAGATGCCAAGTATAGTTGCTTTAGTACTTCCTCAGATTGTTTGGCATAAATAATAAAAAAGAGCATTTACTAATGTTAAAATAGTTTTGAGAAATTACTAACACTATAAAGAATGACAATTTAAGTGCTCCATGTGCATATCTTAGACAAAAACACACATAATTCGTATTTAGAATAATTTGTTTACACATGTATGGTCAGCTTTTTGGAGCCTTTCAAGCCATCTAGCTGTTTACAAATGTGATTATAAATATCTCTCAAAATATCTAATATACATTACAAAAACAAACATTTTAAATAATAAAGTCTTATATATGTATATTTCTCATTTCTAACTTGAAGTTTTTAAAAAAAATAATTGATTTCCTAAATAATAACTCCAGATTGTTCGTTTTTGTTTTGTCCTATAAATACCATAGGATAGTATGTTGTAAAATACACATTTACAAAATAACAAATAAATCTTTTACTTTAAATTCAAAAATCTAATTTTGGCATCTCTTCCTTAAATACACAAATACAACAGGAATTATAAGATTTACTAAAATACCTTCGTCTCCTATAGTTATCTCCTCTGGTAAATTGCAAATTTTAAATATTCGTTTTGTTTTGACATCAAGTGCTAAATTATGAAATAATTCTGTTGCAATAGCAGGTGTTGGCAATTTTTGCTTTGGTTCTAAAAACTTATAAACCCCAGCAACCAACAACAAAATCCAAATGCTCAACAGAATGTAGCAATGTAAAGCCTTGCTCTGCATTGGTTTCCGAAATATATCAAACGACATTCTAAGCTACTGCATATGTTTGGAAAAACAAATGTTTAATTTTTTTTACTAAATAAATAAAATGAAAACACAATGAAAATATTGGCTTTGTGAAAAATGAAAGGATTTTAAACAACACAATTCATATGTAACCTCAATTAAGGAAAAAAAAATAAAATATGTTAAATAGAAATTAATTTAAAAACAAAAATCAAAACCCTCATTTGCGTAACCTGGTGATAATCTCATTAAATTTTTCGATATAAATGAACAGCTTCGAAATGATAATCTAAAAATAAGCACACATACTTGTTTACATGATGTTTTGAAGTACTGGTAGTAGGCAGGGCAGTAGAGGTTTCACGCGCAAACGCAGCGAATTTCCACCAAAACAGCACTGGACGAATGTAAAATCTCATAAACTCGTACGAATAATCAAGGACAAGATATTTATCTTTTCATCTGTACATTTCTATTCCAAATTACCTTAAAAAAGTGCAATAGTGTTGGAATTTTAAATAAGAAAAATCATTCCGCGAGTAGTTCATCTTCAAGGGCGCGATGCTATTGCGCGTTAAGTGCCAATAACATGGAATATTCCGCATATATGTATCAACATCTGTTTAGTGCTATAACAGGTGAAAATTAATCAAATAAATAAAAAGGACCTTTTGAAATTTATTAAATTGAGGAGAAACGCCGGGTAAACAATACCACGTGATCGAGGCATGGTGCTAAAAGTAGTGGGAGTACAGAAAAATAAGCGACTATCGACCTTATTAACAAACAATCCAAGAATGAGGTTGTTCGATTGTTAAATTAACGAGACTTGTGTCACGTTCGCAGGGTAAAAATTAAATGTGAAAACGAATGTTGTTTGCAGACGCGGATAATATACAAAGAAAATCAAAAATATGTGAACTATACCGACGTCAGTATCAAATAGTTAAGCTGAACAAAGTTTAGTGTTATCTCGGTCGATGTAAACGCGAAATACGTCCAGAAAAAAGGTGCGGGCAGTTAAAATTACGTTAAGTCCTATGTGATGTCCCAGGCAGAAGCCGTTATTCATTTAGTTGCAGGAGGGTAGGTTGAATAATCTTTAGAAATTAATTCCTAACCCTTCCCAACGAAATTATTCAAATGCTTATGTAATACGTCAAATGTCAAGCAGATCGTTTATAAAACAGCATCATTTGGCGCTCGTTTTGATTATTATCAAAATTATTCCTATAGTCAAAATGGAAACTTATAATAATGTTATCTAACTGCGTTGTTACTTTGACATTCATTCGTCATGCCACTATGACTTTTAAATGTAAATAAACAACATCACGTGACGCATTTATTTACTGATCTTGTAATTATTTATTTCATTATCTGGTCATCCTAATTGAAATCCAAATTTTATAATAACATAACCTAACTTCTTGAAACACCTAACCTCAAAGATGCCATCAAAACTTTATTTTTACCAGAAACGATTAAAAACTGCAATCGACTTCATTTAACTGTCTTGTAGCAATTCGTCAGTTACCTTTTCTTGTTTATTTTGCTTCAGTTATTTTAATCATTTCCTAAAAGAACGAAGAATTGAAAAGACATGATACTGGAAAGTATAGTGATTTTGAAAGAAACTCTTGTCACATTTAAAATTGGAGAAAAAACTGCTTGTTGTATAATTTATATAATTAGTTTATATTATAGAATTAGTTGACCTTTTCCTTATCATCCGTAATTATAGTAATCTTTCATACTTGTCAATGAAATACCACAAATGTGTGGAATTGAATTTACATTATCTTAATAAATGTGGTAGTGACTCAAAAAGCGAATGTCATCAAGACCATTTTATTCTATGAATATATTACTTTTTTTTTTATTTACAGTGTGGCTGGCACAGTGGGTGCCATAGTGACATGTCCATTAGAAGTGGTAAAAACAAGGTTACAATCTTCACATAGTGGTTTTCATTCGCGATTAGCATCACATCATAATATTTATACTACTTGTCAAACCTTAGCCGAGCAAAGGCGTAGGTTATGGACAAGCTGCAGCCACTTCAGGCCTCAAGTTGTGGCTCTTTCAGGTTATGGAGCCCCCTCGCCAACACCGCAAACCATGAGTCTTGTCCAATGTCTTAAACACATTATTAAATATGAGGGCCCACTCGCGCTTTTTAAAGGTAACTTTATAAATAACAATTAGAAAAGCTTATGTTCATACTTACACATTGTTCCAGGATTGGGCCCCAATTTAGTAGGAGTAGCGCCTTCTAGAGCTGTATATTTTTTAACGTATAGTCAAGCAAAACTATTTTGGAATGGACTGTTACCAACAGAAACACCAATTGTTCACATATTATCAGCATCATGTGCAGGTTTTATGGCTTGTACATTAACAAATCCTATATGGTTTGTAAAAACTAGGCTGCAATTAGATCTCAACAAAGATAATCGCATAACAGTTAAACAGTGTGTTCGACAAATTTATGCACAATCGGTATGTATTAAATAATTATGCGTTTACTTATATCGTATCTTTGTAATAATAATTACAAACATTTGTAAGAAAATTAATTCAAAAACTTCTTAGTTTATAGTACGAGGGGCACTACTAATATTCACGGAATCGAGTACTGGCATTGCCAGCATTCTGCAATTGTCACATTTGTAAAATTTGATATTTGTTACCAATAATACAGTTAACGGTTTGAATTCAAACTGAACAGTTTAGTTTCAACAGAATTTAACAAAGTAATTTTGTAAAAAAAAATAGAAATATCGAATCGTTATTTTAGAGTGATGATTTTTTATGATTTTCGATATGGGTGAATATCACAACAATATATGAAAAAACTTAGTTTGTTATTTGGAGATGAAGCACCATGTAAAACTATAGTTTACAAATGCTTTCTAGAATTCAAGAATGGAAGACCAACATTTAATGACGATGCTCGCGAAGGTCGTCCATATACCTCTGTTGTCGTGAAAAACATTAATGTTGTGTGTGAAATGATTAAAGAGATTGGTATGTGACATACAGTGAGATAGAGGTATCCTTAGGTAATGCGGTGAAACAAATACTTGATCATCTGAATGTAAGAAAGCTTTGCAGTCATTGGATCCCTAACAATTTGACAGAAATGCAAAAACAGACACGTGTCAATTGGTGGTTACATCGTAACAGGTGACAAAACATAGATATATTCGTATGAGCCTGAAATTAAACAGCAATCGACTGTTTGAATATTTCAAAGTAAACCAAAACCTACAAAAAAAATTATTGCTTTTTTTCTTCGGAAATATGGGTCACTTTGCAACTGTCGCATTAGAGGATCGAAGAACAGTTAACGCTGACTGGTATACTTCAGTTTGTTTGCCGGAAGTTATCACTGAAACCAGAAGAAACAACTTAAACCAGTAAATCATTCTTCTTCATGACAATGCGACAATGAACTGTAGACTTTTTGACAGTGAAAACATCACATTAATATTCACCCGATTTATTGCCCAATGACTTCTTGTTTCTAAAAATCAAAAATAAAATGCATGGCAAGCATTTTTCATTGCCTGAAGAAGCTATTGAAGCATTTAAATCACTTGTTTTGGAGGTGGAGAAAATGTTTTGAAGATTGGTTTCATCAAATGCAAAAGTGTGTTGACGTTAAAGACAAATATTTTGAGAAGCAATAAAGCGTTTTACATAATGTAATGTGCTTTGTTTTACTTTTTCTACAAATTTTAGCAGTGCCCCTCATGTGATTCTTTACTATGATTTTTATAGATTTTGATAAGTCACAATCTTCCATAATTAAACAACTTTAATTTATATTTCAACTATAATTTTAATATATTGACTAATTTAAGAATTTATTTCATTTCTATTTAATTCTATGTAGGTACATATTCAAAGTGTTTCAAAAAACGCAGGACACCCATGACTTCTCTTTTTGCTCTGTTTGCGCACTTATTTGAAGTATAGTTATCACTTTTGCATGCTGGACAGCTCTCCACTAAAAGTAATCAGTACACAAAGATGATACATGTATTTTAAGCAAAATGAGAAAACGTGTGTTCTGTGTTCTCTGGGACACCCGTATGCGAAAAAGGATCAGTTGTGGCTTTTAGCTTTCTAGATATCAAAAAAATGAAAATACCCATAAAATTCTGTTGTATGGAAATTTGGAGGATCCAAAATCAATGTAGGCAAGCAATAAAAAGTTTGGCGCAAAGAAAGAAATTAGTACTCAAGGAGTTGTAGTAGATTTAGAAAGGATGCATAGGACTAGAATCTTTTAAGGATTCGTTAAATACATGACTGTAGTATTTAAAACTGCTCCTGACTCGAAACCCAAGTGGTTTCTTTTCATATACTGGATGCTTTTTTAAGAACTTTCCACCGTTTATGTATATCTCACAAACAAATGAAAATATCTAAACAAGAAAAAACTTTAATTTATATATGAAGGGAAACAGTTAATTTGATAATAGATGTCACTGTGTTTGTGCTAGCTTACCTAACCTTAAAATCTTAAATTGCACATTTTCACTTGTGATATATCATTATAAAAAGAATCACAATTGTGATCCTTTGGTAAAAACAAAGCTTATAATAAAAAACATTTTGTTTTAATATAGATATAAATTGCATTACCCAAGTAGATGAATGCATTTCGATTGTCTTAATGCAAAACAGATGAAAATAGACATCTTCGATTAAATAATGTGAATTGAATTGTTATCAGAAAATCAAATCAAAATGGTAAAATGAGTAATTAAGGAACAATGAGAAATGTGCAATCCTTTACCTAACTTAACAAGCTAATCCACGTTGTTTAATCCAGATATGCCTGAAATTTTATTTTGGAGTTTTCTTTCTGAATGTCAAGTATGTTTGACCTAGGGGCACCAGTTTGACATTCCAATACACATTTTTGACAAAATTCACCTCCTTTAAAAAATGGGTGTACATTTAAACAAACAGTAGGCACTTAGCTGTTACAATCACAAAAATAAATAAAGAAGCATTAAAGGCAAATGTTTTATTATTCTTGAAAAAATATTATTTAAAATAAAAGTACATTAAGCGATTTATCACGATGTAGGGGTGTAGTAGGAAAGAAAGTGAAACGGCCTTATGAAATACCCTGCAGCAAGTTGGTTTCTCTTGAGTAGTAACAAGATATTCAAG
The DNA here is from genome assembly GCA_011009095.1 of Ignelater luminosus. Classification (NCBI taxonomy): domain Eukaryota; kingdom Metazoa; phylum Arthropoda; class Insecta; order Coleoptera; family Elateridae; genus Ignelater; species Ignelater luminosus. The sequence continues at coordinate 128,509 of VTPC01007941.1, forward strand.
TCTATCAAATTGTGAGTCTGCATTCTCTAAAAGAGAAGGTTTTGACCTTTTACAGCTACTTCCATTGGAGTTAGTCTCAAGAAGTGACTTAGCTACTCTTCTTCTGAAAGTGAGATGATCTACCTTCATGTATTCAGTCTTTTTGTGCAGCAGCCAAGCATTTTGTACTGCTAAATCTAGGACATGTGAAATCAGAGGAAAATACCATTTTTCAAGTCATGGTCTGCTTTCCTATTTCATTTAGAGTATATCGAATTAACATTTCAATAGTTTCGTCATCAAAGAATTTTGAGAAGAGTTGTAGCAGTGAACTCTCCTTAACAACTGTCAGTTGAGGTGTCATACTGTCAGGCTCATCAAGAGGGTCACGAGAGTACTGAGTCTAGGTGCCAGAGGTGCTACAAAAATTTAACATGCAGTTCTATGAACTTAACCTAACATAACCTCAACCTAAACGCTCATAGCTTTTGAATGGGGCTTCTCCGGCACCTAGACTCAGTAACCCCGTGACCCTCTTGACAAATCTGACAATATAACACCTCAACTGACCTGATCCATGGTAGGCGGGGGACACGGAAGTGGCGAAACCAGCGCTTTGCAAAAATGCTCATAACTTTTGAACAGGGTGCCTCCGGCGCCTAAGTTCAGTACCCCTGTGGTCCTCACAAGCCTGACAGTATGATGATTTAGTTGAACTAAAGTGTTTAGATTGTTTTTTTTTGCAGTTTCTTCAGGGAAAAGATGCAATTTATATTTTATACAGTGCAATACCATATTAAATAACTTGTATAATACAAAAAAAATAAAATACAGTATTTTTACATCAAATCAAGTAGGCCATGTTTATTTATTTCACTCATGGGAGAAGACATATTAAACAATTAATAGCTTTTTTGGTAGATGAAACAAAATATATTTCATATTTTGTAAATTTGAAAGTTGATAACTGTATTCAAAGAGTATTATCAACAATTTACAAAGAAATGTAAATTTAGGCATAAATGTTAATCTTTGTGTGAGTTATATTAGTATGGTATTTAGTGATCTAAAATGATGGTCATTTAAATATTGTGACTATTCCATATATGGTTTTACATGACCCTAGGCAGTACCATTCTAATGATATAAAACTGCATGTTATAAAATAAAGCTTTTTTAAATAACCTTTTATGACCACTATGACAATGACCCACCGTTTTATGCCAATGACCCATCATTTTATGCCACTAAGTATTGTTATAGAGTAATTCTGAAAAATGCAACCTAAGCTGCTTTTCTTTATTTTTAGGGCATCAGAGGTTTCTACAAGGGTATAACAGCATCTTATATGGGTATTTCTGAAACGATAGTTCACTTTGTGATATACGAAGCTGTTAAAGCAAAACTTATAGAACATAGAGTGCGAAATATGCAAGAGTATGATACAAAAAACTATAGAGACTTTTTAGAATTTATGGTGGCAGGTGGTTTATCAAAAACGATTGCTTCTTGTTTAGCATATCCCCATGAAGTAGCAAGAACTCGTTTGCGTGAAGAAGGCAACAAATACAATCGATTTTGGCAAACGTTAGGACTTGTTGCAAAAGAAGAAGGAATTCGTGGTGTATATAGAGGCTTGGCCACCCAACTAGTCAGACAAATTCCCAATACTGCGATTATGATGGCCACATACGAGGCTGTTGTTTATATTTTATCAGTTAGGTTTATTAATGAAGAAGAACTTTAGAAATGCTATTTAAAAAAACCAGTAATTAAGGTATAAAATCTTTGAGCGCATACAAAATTCTCATGGCAGTTCTTTTTTTAAATGAATAAAATATTTGCTCATTTATTACAAATTTATTACTAAAATAGATACAAATTAGTCATTTAAGAGTTTTGAACTGAATATAATTTAAGTCATTTTGCTCCTTTAAGTAAAACAAGTCCATGTTATTATTTTACTTTAAAAAGAAAGTGAGATAATGGTGATGTAAGTAAGAATATTATAGTACCTCTTTATGTTCTACGAAGTAATTAACAGAAAAAGTGTAAAATGTTCAATGAATTTGTTCCTGTAAATATGTATTCCAAATATTTGTACCTATTTACAATTGCCTTATTTGTACTTTTAAAGTCTAAAGCAAAATATATTATTGAATGTTGTAATCAAAAGTGTTTTTCATAATATATGTATATATTTTTGAGATAAAAGAAGAAAATAACATAGCAAAGGTACTATATTTGTTTAGAATTTTACATTATATGTTTTAAACTTGTTAAATTTATATTTTTCTTTTCTGCAGAATTTTAACTTGTTTTTACAGTAAAATGCTGTATGTAACAGCTGTTGTAATAAAACAAACTGCAAAAATAGATTGATCTATTACTTTGTATTTTATTTTTAGACTTAAATGAAAGTTTTTAATTTGTGCATACCCAGTTTATGTATGATCTTATTATTACTGTTCACTACTTTTAGGTTTTTAATTTCCACCAATTGCCCACTCACATTGTTTGCACCAATAACAGTGCTGGTGAGGTAATATGTGTGCATTTATTTTATATACGCAAAAGTCAAGTAAGAATTTTGGTGGCAGTTATTTTCGAATTCATTGCCTAAGTGATGCTTTACACGGGAAAAAATTTTTTATAGAAATTGTGACCAAATTTGATATGTAATTTTTTACGATAAAAATTCTGTATTTATAAAACATCATGTATGACACGTCATAACAAATCTGAAAACAAATTTATAAGAAAATATGCGTAAATAGCAACTGCGCATAATATTTGTCAAATAAAATTTAAGTCTTCTAACCTCAAATTGTATAGCGTGCTTGTTTATTATTTGTTCTGATAAAAATGCGTGCTACAGAAGACAATACACTTTATTATGCTGCCACTGTGTGTGCTATAATTTTATTAACAAATTTCGATCAAATACTCTTGAACTTAACCTTAAGCTTAGTGCTTGCTTTGCATCAGTTTCATAACAAATTTTATCAGTATGTAGGACCTGTTTTAAAAAATTTGTTATGCAGCAAATTAGATACCAAATCTTATAAAAAATATATGTTACAAACTTACAAGTCAAAAAATCTTATATCAAATTTGTTCACAAATTCTATAAAAGAGTGTTATCTTTTAAAGCGGCACTAAAACCACCTAACACAACTTATTATTTATTTATAAAACACAACTCAAGATCTGTTTAATTATGTTATGGGGAGTAAGCACTTACTAATATTTAATGTTATGGTTTATTCATAAAGACACATTATTGCATTAATTTCTTTACATGGATGCATATTACCGATGATTTCTTTCAATCCGCTATTTGCAACTTGTGTTGCATTGTATTTAATAGATCTGAGTGGTCTGTTTCAATTGCATTGCAGCAGCAATTCTAAATACTTGTGTGCTACCAATTCTGTAGCAAATATTTTCTCTTAACCTTCATTATGGCAATGAATCACAAATACACAAATGCATCTTCTAGCATTTAATTGGCATTACAAAACAAAAATTATCCAAAGGAAGTGTCGGTGGCATCTAAGCAACAACACAATTTTTGAAAAATTGGTGCACCTGCTGTATTGTGCAGTTAGATAAAATTTATGTCAATACGTAAAATAAACTTGAAGTTTGCTGCTTGCTGCAGCTTGTATCTCACCATAGCAGTATAAATTTATAAAACATCAGTAGTACAATAATTCAATGCCTAGCAAATCTGAAGTGAAAAAGAATCATTAAAGCTAAAAGATGGAAGAAACTGTTAAAGTTATGTTCCGAAACATTTAACTATCATTAGTTTTTCAAGAGGATGCATCTTTATTGTAACTTTCAGTGCATCACACATGTTCCTTAAGCTTTCAGCATTCCAAATCTGAACATAGCCTATTGTAAAGAATCGAACGAGAAGCACTAAAGTAATATAACGCCTTTTACTGGTATACAGTGTGTCCAAGATAAGGATGCACGGGATGGGGATCTTGGAAAAGGTAAAAAATACAGGATCAATTAAAGGGGATGAAAGTTGGCTATTTATAGGATCTTTTTGTTGACGTTTGCAAAATCTAGATATCTTGAATAGTTTCTGAGATATTTAAAAAAAAAGTAGATTTCTCGATTTTTGTTATTATTTCTTCTTTTATTTATTTGAAGAGATATCGGAAAACTAAAACCACTTTTCCACTGCCACTCTTTGTTTTCTATTAAAATACGCTCACAAAATTCCTGTACAACGTTTCGGTTTCGAGTAACCATCATCAACCTCATTTTTTTAAATAGGTGGAAAAACAATTAAAAATTGTTTTGGATAGCTCTTGTTGTCATGATTCTAATGATGTAAACATGATAGGGTTATTTTGATTTCTTATGCTATAAATTAATGCATTCTGCAGTACCCTGGCCTGCATGATCACCTGATCTAACACCGTTAGATTTCTTTTCTCTGGGGTTATGTCAAGAATTATGTATTCAATTAAAATTTTGAAGATGAACAGCAATTATTACAGTTGGTCACAGCAGCGTTCAACACAAAAAAATCAGAACCAAAATAACCCTATCATGTTAACATCATTAAAGTCGCGACAAGAGCTATTCAAAAAAGTTTTCAATTGTTTTTCCGCCTATTTAAAAAATTGAGGTTGATGATGGTTACTCGAAACCGAAACGTTGTACAGGAATTTTGTTAGCGTATTTTAATAGAGAACAAAAAGCGGCAATGGAAAAGTGGTTTTAGTTTTCCAATATCTCTTCAAATAAAGGAAAGAAAAAATAACGAAAATTGAGAAATCTACTGTTTTTAAAATATCTCTGAAACTATCCAAGATATCTAGATTTTGCAAATGCCAACAAAAAGGTCCATAAATAGCTAACTTTCATCCCAGTTAACCGATGTTGTATCTCTTACCGTTTCCGAGATCCCCATGCTGTACATTCTTATCTTGGACACACTATATAGTATAGAAACATGCACATGTCATTTTCAATTGTAATCTGTTCTTACAATGAATCAACAGCTAAATTTCCTTGCATAGAGAACATGCAGATGATGCATCTTGGAGGCATGGATATTAGACAGGATACGATCAGCTAATTTGACCTCCAGTTAATCGCTTCCCAATGTTCTCTGTTCAGCATAATACACATTCCATAAATTTAAAATACGGTGTTGCTAAGGTTTGGGATCAAAAATTAATTACAAACAACTTTAACAGGTAACTTAATAGATGTTGTGTATATGATTTTTAAAATATCAGTACTAATTAGATGTAACTGTTAAGAGATGGTATTCAACTTAACTTTTAAATTCATGAGGAATATAAAATACCTTGCAGTTTCCAAGGCCTTGAAAAGACCAGTTGTATGCTACATTTCTGGGAAAGCAAAACACCTCTAGTATATTTAGAAACAAAACAGGACAAAATACATTATAATAAAACGTCATTTTCTGCAATTTGCGTTTGCTGGGATTTCATTGATGTCGAGCTCCACTCTATCAGTTGACCATGTTTTCTTAACTATCAGTACCTAGGGTGCTGTCTATCTCTTTCTTATTAATTACAACATGTTTTTCATCCTCTATTAATTTCTAGGTTATTTTAATCTATTAATACAATACTTCAAATAACAAAGGTTGAGAAGTATGGTTTGTATAAGAGACAGATTCGTGTACCCCAAGCTGCACATTCTCTATAAGATGCAATCTACAGGAGATTGGTGAGCACTTACAACCACAATAGGGCCATTCCATGGTAACATGCATAACAGTTGTAAGAAGTAGCAATTATTAAATTACATTAATTAGGGATTGATTAAGCATAATATAATTATTTCAAAGGGACTCCTAGTGAATTAGTCTCCACTCACCCGGATCCCTCCACTACGGCTGGTTGCCTAGCGTGGGGGAACCGGGCGGGTATATAAAACCACAACCGACCGGAACAAGGCAGTTGTTGTTAAAGCAGCCGATCCAAAGCCAAGACGACTCTAGCCAAGTAAGTACCTGGTAAGCCGTAAAGATACTGAGGTGCCTTCTCCATTCCTACCGATCTACCTTTTGCCTCCCACCATACCATTATTATTATTATCCATTCCGTCTTCTTTAGTGGGGGTGTTGCGGCGGGGCGTTTTAGAGACAACTCATCGCAACATTGCTCAAGTTATTCCGGTGCGGGTTTGCCGTTAGAGACGACTGGCCTTCGCTGGGTAACTTCGTTCCGTTTTCCCTGGTGGCGGTGTTGCGACGGGGCGTTAGAGACGACTCATCGCAACATTGCTCAAGTTATTCCGGTGTGGGCTTGACGTTAGAGACGACTGGCTTCCGCTGGGTAACTCCATTCCTTTTGCCTTGGTGACTCCGTTGCCGACGGGACGTTAGAAACGACTCATCGGCAATCTCATCCAAGTCTCCCTACGGAGGCTCCCGTACCGACCGAAACCCGCCACCCGATCCCTGATTGCACCCCGACCTGCTTGCTGTACTGCCTGGGCTGGTAACCGTAGATTATAGATGGTAGACGCTTGTTTTCAGATATATTGTGTTTATTTTGATACCTAACTTGCTTCAATAGAGATTGTTTTGGACTTAATCAGTGTTTTATTTGTACTATAAGCTCTGCACCCCTTTTATTCTAGCTAATCGACCCCTGGAAGCACTGGATTTCCAGCGTAGCTGCCCGACGAGCCCTCGTCTGACCGCATCAAGGACGAGGTGGGGGAGTAAACCTCCTTATCAAATCTGGCGCCCGAGCATCGACCGACCAAGCACCAGAAAAAAAGTGCTCCACGTTTTAGCGCCCGAGTAGGGACGTCACATGTATTGACATCCACCGACCGAAAGCGCATCACAGTGGATAAGAAGGTTATACACACAATAAAACACAACTTTATTCAACCTTATAAGGAAACCTCATATAAATAATAATCATAAAAAAATATTGAGCGCCAGTGCCTTTTTTCCATAAAAGACACAAAATATCAAAAATGGAGTATACAAAAAGCATTATTAAATAAAAAAATCTAACTGATTAAGGAAAATTACAATAATGAAACCAGTGGAAATGCGAGCATGATCCTGACGAAATTTAAAACAAAATCGAATATCTCGAGAACTACTCGAGGTATAAAAATCGAATATCTCGAGAACTACTCGACTAACTAATCGGTTCATTGTACGTCTAACAGAAGTATTCTAATTTTCACGGTCCGTCGTGGTGAGCTAACGTGAGGGCATCAAAAAAACCACGAAATTCTCGACTTTTTTTAGTTTTTCGCTTATAACTCCTAGACGGTGCTTCCTAGTGAAAACTTCACTGTATAAGAATTGAAGGCCATTAAATTCTGCGTCGAATAAGTAACTTTATAATTCGGTCAAGTGGTAGTTTTCCCTAGGAAGCACCTTTTAGAAGTTATAGGCGAAAAACTGAAAAACGTTTGAAAATTTCTTGGTTTGTTTGATGTCCTCACGTTAGCTCACCACCAGGGACCGTGAAAAATTTCTATTAGACGTCCAATAAACCGATTAAAATCATAAAACGTTTGCCGACATTTATTTCCACCTCGACCCCTCTATTTTACTGGGCTATCAGTATTAAAAACTAAGTCGATATCATACAGTGTCAATACATTTCGATGCTCACTATTGGAATCTCGGAAATTGTAAGAGATACGAAGTCGGTCAAATTAGAAAAGTTTTGGCTATTTTGGAGATCAGTTTACTTATGCTTTTATTTTTTCAAAAAAGTTCACGGCTTACTAGATATATGCTAAAAACGAAATTATTTTATTTTTTTTTAAATAAGAAGCATTTCCCACTTGGTGTGCCATGGCTTTAAACATATGAAAATCATTGATTTTTGTCAGATAAATTACATTTGTTATGTAACAATTGCTAAAACAAAACAAAAGACGCTTTTAAGATAATTTACTGAGCATTCACAGATAGCATCAAATAAGCAGCTAATGCCCCATAAAAGCGTATTTATTTTGCTTTAGCATTTTTGCATAACAAATGAATTTCTTTGATAAAACTCCACGACTTTGCGTGTTAGATGTCATGGCACACTATGATGAAAAATGATTTTCACTTCATAACTCGGTAAAACAAAAGAATAGCCATGTCAAACCATGTATCACTGAAAAGCATTTAAGGCATGCAGTTCAGTAATATGAAAATCAAGTAGGCGTTCCATTATAAAATATTTGGATTTACGTTTCACCGCTGAAGTAAAACAAAAGACAATTGCGAAAATAATTTTTTTGTGTTTCGGAGTAAATTCTCTCAAACACCCTCTTTGCTGTCCGTTTCTATCTTTGCTCGTTCCTGAGATATTTCACTTTAGAAAAATAAAATAATTTCGTTTTTAGCAAATATCTAGTAAGCCAGGAACTTTTTTGAAAAAACAAAAGCATAAGTAAACTGATCTCCAAAATAGCCAAATCTTTTCTAATTTAACCGACTTCGTATCGCTTACAATTTCCGAGATTCCAACAGTGAGCATTGAAATGTGGTCACACTGTGTATAATATCACTATGTCAAAAAATCGCTCTTTTCAATCCCGATTACCTCGGAAACTATTCGAGATATCGAAATATCGATTATGTATCTGTAATCAGGAGAAAATTCTAAGTTGATTTCGTATACCATATGGACCGTTTTGAGATGTATCATAGGCAACTCCCATATAAAATTTTAAATTGTAGTTTCTATCTCTGTTATGCATTTTAGAAAAAGGTTTTTTAAACAAAAGTTGTTTGGAATTTAATTCTGAATATTTTAAGCGTAACATTTGGTACTAAACATAATATTTTATTTAGAAAAACTAGCATAGCTTTGGACCCTTTATCTAAACACTTCAACAAAAGTAGTAGTTGCCTTAAACAAACAAAAATCAAACGTCGCGGGAATTTAAGTCATCGTTGTTATTAAAATATTATTTGCCTAACCTTAATTCTGTTTCCCTATAAATTTTAATGTTACTTTTCAAATAAAACTTTGTAGTATAAACCCTTAGGTATTGCAAAAACAACTACTTTGCAGAAATAATAGTAATAGTAAATAAAAATATAAAATGAAAGCACAACTGTGAGATCTTTTTTTATTAGAATAAATGAATTCAATCTGGAAACAATAGGTACATACAAAGGTAAAAAGAAGTAACGTGCAAAACATGAAAGAAAATTAAATTGTTCAAGCAAATCTCCATTATTTGCTAAACAAAATCCTAATCTATCGTAAAAATTTCTTTTTTACATTTTGCCAAGTGCGAGGATGAATATTGTTTGTTTATGTCAACGGCTACTTTTGTTTGAAGTATTTAGATAAAGGGTCCAAATTCATTTTAGTTTTTTTAAATAAAAAATTACGTTTAGTACCAAATGTTAAGCTTAAAATATTCAGAATTAAATTCCAAACAACTTTTCTTTAAAAAACCTTTTTCTAAAATGCATAAAACAGCTAGAAAGTTTAATTTAAAATTTTACATGGGAGTTGCCTATGATGCATCTCGAAACGGTCCACACGGTATAACATGTAGTATAAAGTTACGGGAACATGCAATAGACAGACACGGAATGTACGAATACGAATATTATAATATTAAATATTCCAAAGAATTAAATTTAAAAGTTAAATGCATTTGCAAATATATTATCATATCTATTCAGATTTTTATAGAATAAATAAGAAAGAGTTTAAATTTTATCAATCACAAACACTGGATATTACAATCAATAATGCGAGTGAGAATTTTTTAAGAAAACAAATAATTCAATAAATCTTGACAAAATTTACAGTTATTAATTAATTAACTTTTATATTAAGAAGCAACAATGGCAGAACTACCAAAAAACGAAAAGAGAAGTTAACAGCAAAATTGTAGGTAATTAACTTTAATAAAAAAAAAAGATTCGTTAATAGTTTTCAGTACTGAATTTGCTTTTCCTTTAATTTGTTGTTGGTTTTTAAACAGTTTTACAAATCAGCTGTTTTAATAGCTAAACATTGATCATTTCCTCATTATAGCTTACAATGTACAGCATAAAGCATTTTCAATTTAATGTTATGCTTCCGTAATGGAACCAAGGTGAATGGAGAATGGATTTATTCAATTCAAGATTGTATAAAGGAGTTCCAAAATAAATTTCCAGATTTTACCATTGATTACATGCACTTGAAAATAACATTAGATGTATAAATTTGTTTTGTGAGATTAGTAGCCTATTATACAGAGCGAGTCCTGTAACTTGGTATAAATTCAGTAAATCAAAAACAATTTTTTTTTGAAAAATGCTCGGGCACATCGATTAGTATTTTCAGTTGCGGTCTTTTTTATTAAAAAATATTCATACAGTATTATGTCCCAAATTTGAGATAATATGACGTTATCGATAATTTTTTTAAATAGCAACCTAGGTAATCGGTAATTCGGCGAGTATTTTTCATTGTTGACCCAACGTTAGGAAAAGGTTGTCAGATTCGGTAATCTCGAGGGGGTATTTTTCATTGTTGGCCTAACGTTGACAAAATGTTGTCAGATTCGATAATTTCGACGAGTATTTTTCATTGTTGGCCCAACGTTGGCAAAAAGTTATCGAATTCGGTATTTTCAGTGAGTATTGTCGACTTAATTAATTAATTTTCTAAACAATATAACAATGAAAATTGATTAGGTATATAATAAAATTTGAACTTTTTATTTGAATTATTTGAGATGTAAGAGATTCGATGATGGAGTAAAAACGGTAATTTATTAACGCATTTATATTTTATTATTTATAAATTATAAATAATCTTGGTCTATACGACACATGCAAAACAAAGACATACAAATGTCATTGAATAGTATGCATTAGAAAATGATGCCAATATGCGCACTGCTTTACCGCGCAGACAATTCAACCGCATGATCATCCTTATCGGTCGGTCATTCTGTTGTACCGATGTTCGTTTGTTGTTTTCTCTCCGAAACAAACTTGTGTGGATTACTTTAGTATACTCAATAATTTTGCTGTATTCTGGGTAAGTGTAACTGTAACAGTTTTTCATATCTGGTAAGTAATTGTAAGTTTTTGATATCTAAATTAAGATGTGATGCAACTATGATTGCAAAGATTTGTAGGTTATGTTATTAGTATACGTTATACTTATAGACGACGTTTACCTTGTGGACACAACAATCTGTCTTTTTCTTATCAATTATAAATCTGTTTTTTCATTTTAATTAATTGAAGTATTGTGTTAACAAATTAAAAAAACCAAGAGATTAATAAATTATGAGAATTATGGTTTGTAATGTAAAGAAAAACCCATAGTACCTCCAGGGTATGTCATGTTCCCGTTCCCTAACCCGTGTTTTGTAATTTTTGGTTCTTGATTTTACTAACATCCTTGGCCGCATTTTATTACTTAATGTTTAACAAAAGGATCGCAATGTCATATGTTGGGATGGAATTTGATGTTTCTAGTGATGGAGGAGTCAGCCTTATTAGGAAGGAATGGTTAACACCTCGTAAAAAAGAATCATTCTGGTCACCCTCCAAGTTGTCTAGCGTGTTTAATAAATCCCTCACTGAAGGTCATGTTCAGTATGAACCCTGGAAGCTGTATAGTGTTCTGTGCATATTTTATGAAACAGGTTAGTAAAATATGGCAATCAAATTATAAATTAGGTCTATTGTATATTATTTTTCTGTTTCAAAAGCCAGACAAAAATTGAAAAAGGCTGCAAATGAAAGTGATTAGTGATGTTGCTTCCGAGCGTGATGATGGGGTGAACTAATATATATTTTTGTAAGAATAAAGCATGCTTTATGAAAACATTTTATTCTTTTGATTTCTTGAAAAAGTGCATCCTTTACAGATATTCTGAAGATAATTTATCATATATTTGTATGCCATATTGTAATATGAAGTTGCACTGCTGAGTAATACAGAACTATCAAAAAGAAACTTTATCATCGCCAGTTTTGAAATTAAAAATGCACGTCGGCGCTTGACAAACATATTCCATGTTAGAGTTCAATACTTTGATACATTTGTGATCGTAAAGCTGGCAACAGCATTGTGCTAACTTTCACAATAAATACATTGTCTATCTTCCCTGTACTGTATTTTCCAAGTGAAATGCACAGTACAATACCAACTTTTTGAGAATACTTTAAACACTCACTATCTTCCAATTGGCCATTGCAGAAACATGCTTTGAATAAATAAATTTTTTGTTCTTAACATCATTTTTTCTAAATTACACTAAACTTTAAACCAAAAAGGCAATTTTAAACAAACTTAACAAAATATTTGACAAGACTGAATTAATGTTGTTTTCATTTATCATGTTATATTTTTATAAACATTCTTCTAGATCTTTACTTATTTTTTTGATAGCCTTCATATTTACATATGATAAGAGTATTATAATGAATGTTGTTTTCGTATTTGTATGCAATATAAAGTTGCATTGCTGAATAACATTTTAGTTGGCACTGTTGCACTATCTCAGTGAATTATAAGTATATATATTTTTGTAAAAATAAACCATGCTTTATCAAATGTATATTTTTATGTAGATATTTTGATAGCTTACCTACTATAAAACTAGATTGTGACGAATGTTTTATTTAAAATATATGTTGTTTTATTTGACTATGATGTTTTCTGTGTTGGTTGATAGTGGGAAATCTTTGTTGGGCCAACGTTGGGAAATGGTTGGTTGGGGAATCGTAGCCAGCTGTGCCAAATCTTACGGTTGGCTAAGCATACTTTTTAACAAAATGCGAACGTTGGCCCAACCATTTTTGCTTCTGGGGTAGGGCCGTCCTTAAATTACGTAACACAAAATTGAACGATTTTTATACCTCCCTCCCCTCTTTGTAACGCACCCGTAACGCAAGCTCGAACCCCCCCTTAAATATTACGTAACACAATACTCTAAGCCCCCCCCCCCCCACATTTAATATGAAAATGTTCTAATTTTTTATTGAAAAGGATTTTATTAGAAAGGATTGCATCGAAGTGGGGTGCGTGCAACCGTTGTGATCTACACACGAACTGTTTAAGTTCAGACAAGTAAATATGAGTTTAAATAATATTTTATCAATAACATTTTATAGTTACGTAACACTACTCTTGACCCCTCCACCCTCCCCTTGGTAATGCTACTCTGGACCCCCCCTTGGAGCGTTACGTAATTTAAGGACAGCCCCTTACCACCTGCCAAATTTCAAATTTTTATTCCGTGGCATTTACGAGATATTAAACAAAAACGTTTTATTTGAAAAATAAAAGACATCTAATTCACCTTAATAGTTTTTCTTTAATAAGTGCTCAAAATGTTGTTAGAATTTCGAATTTTTATCTCTACTTTCTAATCAACACATCTTTTCACATTTGTTTTCAAAAAATAAACACGATTTAAAGTGTTATTTTCACAACAAATGTCAAACAAAAGGTGTTTTTTAAAACAAATGTGAAAAATGTGTTGATTAAAAAGTAGAGATAAAATTTCCAAATTTTAACAACTGGTATTTTTCTGCTTGCATTTAAGTTTGTGCTTTTTGTTTTCTTAAAGTTTTTTTGTTTGTATTCTTTTATTTAATTTGTTCACCAAAAATACCTTTTTATGTAAGCTGCTAAAAATTAATTACTACCTGAAATTTGATTGAGATTGCAATGAAAATATCAAAAACCATTTGACAATGATTAAATATTATTTTTCTAGGAAGAAATTAATCTAAAACTTACTTCAAATTCTTTTGGAAAAATCAAAGGTAACTTATGATGACTCCATCAGTTGAACACCCGATACTTATGAGTCAAATCAAAAAATACTTGACAGATGCTAATCTGAAGAGTATTAATTTGGCAACATACATAGTCTCAGAGTAATAAGTCTAGACCCCTCACTTTGAGGCTCGTATCTCAAAACCTATCCAACGGATTTTGATCAAACAAATTTGATTTTAAAGGCAACTTATTTCTATGTAAGCATTGTAATTTTAAAATTTTCCAAACAGGCGTTTATTTATTAGGAAAAAATATTTTCGGAAAGATCCGACTTTTCACATGTGTTTTAAGAATACATGCATTCAAAAATCAATTGATAAAAAGGTATTCATTCGAAGAAACCAAGATTTTTCTTAAATTCCAGTTTTTTAATATATAGTAGATAACGATAATAACGAAAGTATAGCTTTCTTAAGAAATCTCCAAATTTATCCGAAAATTTCAAATTACTGTAACTTCTGACCTGTAGAAGATAAATTAGTAAATATACATATTTCTAAAGGAAATCCAATACTCTACAACTTCTTGTCTGACAACTTTCCCGAAAATATAAGGCTGAGGAGTTAGAAGGAGAATTTCGACGAAAAATGTGAGGCAAAAAAAGTTTTTCAAAAATTATCGATTTGCGCTGGCGAATATCTCGGAAACTGTAACACATAGGAAAAAAATGATCATAAACATTTTTGTAGGAAATTTAATTATCTTGTATTTTGTAAGGAATAAGTTTCACCGTACGACGCATCATTTCCGAGTTATAAGCGAAAAACCAACAAAAAGGACCTTTCCACCCCCCCCTTCCTAAAGCGGCAGGGCTAGGGGCGGGGACTTTTAGTATCTTTGCCTCCTTACTACCCGCAACATATTCCTCAAGGGAAGAATTCCTCTGCAACCCCTTTTTGGGCATTCATTGAAGTTTCTTGAGAAATCACGAAATGTATCCAAAAACTTCAAATTGCTGTAACTTTTGACCTGTAGAAGATAAATTAGTAACTATTACATATTTCTAAAGGGAGCTGAATGCTCTACAACTTCCTTTCTGACGACTTTTTTTGTAAAACAAGGCTGAGGAGTTAAAAGGGCAAGTTTGACGAAAAATGTGAGGCAAAAAAGTTTTTCTAAAATTATCGATCTTCGCTGACGAATATCTCAGAAACTATAACACATAAAAAGAAAATGAATATAAACAGTCTTGTAAGAAATTTAATTATCTTTTATTTTGTAAGGAATACTTATCACTTATACACCGTTTCTGTGTTATAAGCAAGAAACCGAAAACAGGGACCTTTCCACCCCCCTCCCCACTGAAGCGGCAGGGCTAGGGGCGGGGACTTTTAGTATCTTTGCTTCCTAACTACCCCCAACACATTTCTCAAGAGAAAAATTCTCCCCCATTCCATGTCCTCTATAACCCCTTCGTCGACTGGACTATAACTACCTACTCTTTGCTATAACCCCAAACAGTATCTATTAAAGCAAGATTATTTACAGGCCGGAGGGTACAATATACAGGGTGTAAAGGAAATGGCGAAAAAACTACAGTACGTTATTCTGTGCTCAAAAATAAGAAGAATTTTCCTATACCAATTTGGCCTTAACTACCTATTTTTCAAAATATTAGCAATTAAAACTTTTTAAATTTGGCAACGCGGTACGTTTAAAGGAGTGAGTACGCGAGTTGTGCTTGCAATCTCGTATCTTAGTTACCATTGTTAGTAACGTGTAACGTTGCAATATTTTCAAAACGCATTTCTTGCATGGAATTTACCATTTTAAGAAGTAGATTACTAATACACTAGTACAGAAAAACTCTAAACGCTATGTAATTGGTGTTTTTTACGCTTAAACTCTGTTTAAACATTAATATTTTGTTGTATTTATTAAGAATGCAGAATCAACTAAGCAATTTACGACTTCTAATAACTTTTTCAAGTTCGTGTTAACAGCAAAATGGTATAGAGGGTTTTTGTCTATTTCTTACCGTATAATAACGTACTGAAGTGTTGATCCGCCATTTCCATTACACTCTGTATATAAGCAGGTAACAAGCAGTACGTCGGCTCTATACTAAACTTACTTTCCCAAGCAGTGTGGCAAGCAGCGACCGAGTGCAGCTCACGTGGGTCGGGATATGAGGTTGCAGTTCGGGTTTGTTGTCCTAAAGGATACGGGGCAATGAGGGTGGCGACAGGCCGGTTCTACCGACAGTGACGGCACTGGGATAGCTTGCGTTGGAGTTCGACAGACGATGAACCAGCTCTACCGACAGCGACAACACCGAGTCAGCTTGCGTGCCCGAGCGACTCCTTCCTTTGCCGTCTCAATTGATAGCATCGACAGCACAGGCTGTCCCTCAGCTTTAGGTCGGTAACGGCCTTGATCCTTGGCTCCTTCGGAGCTGGGTCTAGTGGCCGCTCCACTAGATGGAAGATGTCGGGATGCGGTGGTGAGAGCTCAACCTGGACTCCTTTTGACCAATACTTTGTGGTTGGCCTGGTGTCCTCTGGTCCGGGAAGCGGGCACGAGCTGGGATGGGTGGTTTATCCTGGGTGGCTGGTGACGTGTCGCAAGCGGGGACGGCTGGTTCTTTCTTGGTAGGCTGGATTGCCTCGGCTTGCGGGGTCGGTGACGACGGGTTCTCTTGCCTGCACAGAACCTGCTCAAAGTCGGCGATCTTCCAGTCGTCGGCGGTCAGGCCTATAATCGTTGTGTTTATGGCGTTGGTGGTCCTGGCGATATCTCTTCACTAAGTTCGGTCGCTGTTGACTGACTTTTCCTCGTCTGCACTCTTGGTTTTTAATGACGGCTTTTGGAGTGAGGGATGAGAAGCGAGGAAGGGTGGAGGAAACAGCTGGTTTCCCCTTATTGAAATATAAACATCGGTAAATGGAAACTAAACTTTATTGCAAAAAGAAAAAAAA
>VTPC01007943.1:0-20261 GCA_011009095.1 Ignelater luminosus
AATGGATTATCAGAATATTTGTAGCGTGTCTTGATTTTGTTGAGAATGAGTTCTCTCTCGAGAGCATCCGGGCTCTTATTTTTATACTTTTTTTTATTTCGCGGGGGATGCAACCCCTTTTGTTCGTTTGTGGACCAATGACGTGTTGTCACGGTCCACTAGGTTCTTGCACTGCGTGCTCTTGGTAACATTCCACCCCACTCGCGAGACCGCGATAACACAGGTTTATTGGTTCACGTGAATATAAACATGTTACAAAGGGGTAAACATAGGAAAACACATGCGGTGAAGCCAACAAACAATGCGCCGTGAAAATATACAAGATAAACATGATTGCGTAGATTACATCGAGATAACATACTGGTAAAAAATAAAAAATATACAGTGGGTACAATTATGACAGGTGAAGCGATTCAAATATAAGCATAAAAGTAAAAAATAAAAGTGGGTACAAGGTAGTATACAAATTTAAATAATACAACGCGAGCATAAAAATCAATATGTACACGTTCGCCGACACAATAATAAGTAAAGTCGCAAAAAAAAATCAATACTTGCAAAGCTTGCCAATGTGACCAAAAAAAAATAAAATTCAAAGTGGCAGGTAGAGACCCGAACGAGGGTGAAAGTGCTTCTTAGCTAAGCTGTTGCGTTCCAACAATGGGGTTGGATAACAACCGGTGGCAGGTAGGCCCGTAACCCATTATGCAACGCAGTTGCATAAGAGGGGTGTAAATATTCGAGAAAAGGTAAACATAAACACTGAGTTGAATGAAATGTTGGATATGCGACGCCACGCATACCAGTGTGGCAAATGGGTTGCCTAACAATTTGTCATCTTTTATTTACATTATATTGGCGCGGGAACGGAAATACACATAAAACAAAAATTACTACACGAGAAAAAAACAAGTAAAATAAACTTAATGCTGGAATTGTCTTTTTGCTTAAAATTAAATATTGTCTTTTAATGAAGTCTGCTATGAATTAATTTACTAACACTAAACTGCCGCCGAATTGTTTTTTTTTGTACACACTAATGTTGTTTATTCGCGGGGCACTTTGAAGTTCACTACACCAACGGCACTAGGAGTTCACTGCACTCGCGGGGCAGTCCCGGTGTTGTTGTCGGCGGGCGGCGAGGCAGGTCTCGCGGGCGCTGGTGCAGGTCTTCTTGGTGGAGCAGGGTGGAGGCGGTCCACGTGGTGCTTTACGATGCGGTCTCCGGCGTCGATTAGGTAGACGTCGGTCTCACCGAGACGTCGGAGGACCCTGTAAAGGCCGGTCCATTTCTGGCCTAATGGATACCGGCTCTTGAGGTGAATGGGCACCTTGATTAGCACCCTGGCTCCCCTGGTGAAGCGTGGTGGTGGAGGCGCCCCTGGAGGTGGTTGGCGGGCTTGCAGATACTCGCGTTGGCGACGCCTGGCGTTGCTGTGCCTTTCTTCCGCGGGTATCGGAGGTCGTGGCTCGACCGCGTCCCAATCCCCTGGGAACGGAAGGTCGCGGCCGAACAGGAGCCGGCCGGGAGATGCTCCGGTGGCGGCGTTGCGGCGGCGCCGGATGTTAAATAGGGCATCCTTGAGGTGGATGTCCCATTCATTTTGCGGCCGGTTGGTCAGCTGGATGCTGAGCGTCTTCTTCAGCTCCTGGTTTCTCCGCTCCGTCGGGTTCTCGCTCGGCGTGTAGACGGCGGTAAACCAGGGCTGCGCTCCCCAGCGGCGGCAGGCACGGTCCCAGGCTCTCCCTATGAACTGGGGACCATTATCGGAGATAATGGCTCTTGGGTATCCCCAGCGGGGGAAGACCTCTTGCTCCAGGCATCGGATGCAGTCGGCGGCGGAAGTGGTGGTCAGCGGAAACGCCTCCACCCAGCGGGTGAAAACGTCCGTCACCACAAAGATGTTGCGGTGACCGGCCGCGGTCACCGGGTAGGGTCCGAGGAGGTCGCATGCCAGCACCTCGAACGGTTGTTGGGGCTGTCTCGGTCGCAACGGGGCGGCGGGCTGGTGCGGGCGGCGCTTGTACTGCGCACAGAGGAGACATGACTGGATGTACTGTCGGGTCTCCCGCGCCAAGGTCGGCCAATGAAACAAGGCCGCGATGCTGCGGATGGTCTCGTCCGCTCCCGGATGGCCCGCGAGGACGGCGTCGTGGTGCGAGTATAACACTCGCGGCCGGACTTCAGCGGGAACGTAGAGCTTCCGCTCCGGGCCGAAGAACAGCAGGCCGTCGTCGGTGGCGTAGTTCTTGACGAATGCTCGTTGCCATCCGTGTTGTGGCGGGTTGGCTTGGAGGTCCTGCAGCATCTGGATGGTGGGTTGTGTGAATGCGTCATCGCGACGTTGGGCGTCCTTCACCTCGTCTGCAAGCGAGACGGCCGCAGCTGGATTGGCCGCGATGACAGGCGCTGTAGCTGGTGGTGGCATGGTGGGTTGGTCGGGCGGCACCAGCTCGTCGGTGTCGCTGGCGTCGTCGGCGTCGGGACGTGTGGCGGCGGTGATGCGGGAGAGCAAGTCCGGGAGCTGGTTCTCGACGCCGGGGCAGTGTTGGATAGTGAACTGATACCGCTGTAACTCTAGCGACCAGCGGGTCAGCTTGGCGTTCGTATCCTTCATTGTGTTCAACCACGTGAGGGACTTATTATCCGTTCGCAGGATGAATGGCTTATCCTCCAGGTACGGCCGGAATTTGCGTGTGGCCCAGATCACAGAAAGGAATTCCTGCTCGTTGCTGTGATAACGCCGCTCGTTCGGCCGGAACTTGGCGCTGGTGTACGAGATGACACGGCGGGCGTCGTCGGCGTCGCTTCGCTGGTAGAGGACGGCGGCCATGCCTATCCCGCTGGCGTCGGTCTGGAGGACGTACGTGAGAGACGGATCCGGTCGGTGAAGGGGGAGCGGGTTGGCCAGGGCGTCCTTCACGGCGTCGAAGGCGGCGGCCGCTGCTTCACTCCAGCTCCACTTCTTCTTGTCAACCAACAGGTCGGTGAGGGGTGTGGCGAGTTCAGCGAACCCGGCCACATACTCTCGCAGCCAGCCGCATACACCCAGGAAAGCGCGCAGCTCCTTCCGGTTGGTCGGTGGCTTCGCATCACGGATCTGGGCTAGGTGGACGGCCTGGGGATGGTTTCCTTCACCATTTATTACATGGCCCAGGAATTCGATTTCCCGGGACCCGAGGTGACACTTCTTGGGCTGGCACTGGAGTCCATGCATCTGCAGCCGCTCGAACACGAGGCGAAGATGTCGCAGGTGCTCCTCGTGGCTTGACGAGTAGACGACGACGTCGTCTAGGTACACCATAACGAACTCGTGGAGGTAGCCGGTTAACACTTCCTGTGCCATCAGGCGTTGGAAAGTGGCCGGTGCCCCCTTGAGTCCGAAAGGCATGACCCGGAATTGATACAGGGCGCCGTCGGGTGTCGGAAAGGCGGTGTACTTTCTGCTGCAATCTTCCATCGGGACCTGCCAGTATCCCGACCCGTAGGTCCAGGGTGGAGAACACCTGCGCCTGCTTCAGGTCTTTGATGGTGTCGTGGATCACCGGGAGCGGCGCAGCCTCGTCTTGAGTGATAAGGTTGAGGCGGCGGTAATCCACACAGAACCTGTGTTGCCCTGACTTCTTCTTAACGATGACGATCGGCGACGCGTATTCGGACGCGGAGGGCTCTATAACGCCGGCGGCCAGCATCTCCTCTACTTGTTGGTTAATAACCGCCTTCTTCGCGTCCGAATATCGATACGGGCGCTGGCGGAAAGGAGTTTCTTGCTTCAGCCGTATCGTATGCTGGATGGTCGTTGTCGAGGGCCTCGGGGATTCATTAAAAACGCCCCGGAAGTCGGCGAGGAGTTTTCGCAGTCCCGCGTGCAGGGCTGCGGGGAATTCATGTCGGACCTGGTCGGGCGCGAGTGGAAGCGGCGCGTCTTGCTGGCGGTCGTGTCCGGCGATGTCGTAGTACACAGTCGTTCGTTGTTTGTCACCCAGGTGTATGCAGCGTCGCGAAGTGTCAATGACCGCGCGCTGTTCTTCTAAAAATTTGTAACCGAGAATGGCAGTTTCTCGCAATCCCGGCGTCGTGTAAAATTCGGCCTTCTGGTTGAGCGGGCCCAGTTGCAGCGGCAGAATCTGGGTCCCGTCGAGGACTGGCCCTTGTGTGGCGACGGCGGTCCGGAGGTGGAGCGCCGCGGAGCGACGGACAGGAGCGGCAGAGGTGGCGGCTCGTACAAAGTTGTCCGTGGCACCGGTGTCGACGAGAATGTCGACGGGTTTCCCATCAAGGAAGGCGGAGATTCGGGGCAGTTGCGGTGGCGGCTCTGGAGGTTGTCGCGTCGGCAAGCGTCCCTCGATGTGAGCGGTGGCTGGTCGCAGCACCGGTGGCGGTCGGGTGGCCGGTTGTCTCGAGCGTGGCGTGGCGGCGCTCGGTGGAGATGCAGCTGGTCCCTCGGGCTGGTGGACCTCGCTGATGGCATCGAGGGCGGCTGCGGCGGCAGGCTCCCTGATGTTGCGTGCTCTGGATGGTGGCAGGCGGCGTGGCTGGACGGCGGCTCGCGTCGGGGCGGGTGCGTCGTCGTCGTGGGCCCGGTGGACATCCGCGATGACGGTGAAGCTGACCTTGGCTGGTGGTGGTTCCATGACGGCAGGGGCGGCCGGAGGTTCATGGGTCTCGGCGTCGGAAGCGGCGGTGACGGTGCCAGCGGATTGAGTGGTCGAGGCTGCGGCAGCATGGGCAGGTGTGACCGTGGGTGCTGAGGCAGGAGCGACGGCGTCGTACGTGGCTTCCGGACGGCGACGGGTGAAGTAGGCAGCGTCGGTCGGTTCCTTGGCGGTGGCGGGAAGTCCTGAGCGGTCAGAGGTGGAGTGGACGCCACTGGGAGTGTTGTCGGTCCCTCTCCCAGAGGGCGGCGTCCCGAGGTTGTCGAAAGTTGGAGGGTTCTTCACGCAGAACTGGGCCGCTGGACGGCCCCGTTGGCGTTTCCCGGCCTGGGTTGCTCCTGGAGGCGGCGAAGGACAGGGCAGTCGCGGTGGTAGTGGCGTCCAGGGCAGTGGTGGCAGGGCGGCGGTGGTCTTGGGCGTTGATTCTGGTCCCGCGGTGGTGGTGGTGGTTGGTGTTGCTCCGGCTGTCGCTGCGGCTGGAAGTGCGTCTGCGGCGGCGTGGAGGTGGATGGCGGCGTCGTTCGCGGAAACACTCGCGTCTTCGGCAGGCGGTTCTCGACCTCCGTCACTCCGCGCACGAATTCTTCCAGCGACGCCGGCGTCGCGAAAGCACAGTAAACCGCGATTTCGTCTTTCAACAGCGCGGAGCACAGGTTTATTAGCTCGCTGTCCTGCAGAGCAGGCTTGACGAAGCGGGCTAATAACTGCTTCCGTTTCACAAAATCGGCCGCGGGCTCGTTCGCGGCTTGGGGCTTTCCGTACAGCGACGCGCGAAGCTGCATTAATCGGGTCGGGTTGTTATACTTACCTAAGAAGGACCGGCGCAGCTCCTCCAGGCTGGTGGTGAGGCATACCTGTTACCTCCACCATGCGGCGGCGTTCCCACGGAACTGTGCGGCGATCTTGTGGAGGACTTGGGACTCCGGCAGGTGTGGAAGGGCGTCCAAACAGGTTCGGAAGAACCTCTCCGGGTCTTCGTAATCCAGGCCGTGGAATTCTGGTAGCTGCGGCGTCGGTGGCGGGGTCTGCAGGTGTTGAAGCTGCTGCTGCTGTAGCACCGTAACCTGCTGAATGCGGGCGGCGATCAGGGCGTTGTCACTGGACATGGTGGATGGGGCTACCGTCGGTTCCCTGGCTGCGTCGTCCTGGGGGGCGGCGTTGTGGCTTGCGGCTGTTGAACGAGTGTCCACCATTTTGCCTCGTCGTCTTCGTCGTGGGTCGATTCTCGTCCGCGAATCTGAAGCCCCGAGTTGGGCAGCCAATTGACACCACTCGCTTCCGGCGAATGCGACGTCGGGAGCGGCGATGGCACTCGACCACGGCGTAGCTCAGTGGTGAAGGCGACTGGCGGGATGAAGGCGACCCGTTCTGAAAAGAACAGCCAACAATCGCCTCGAACTTGGAGTTGTTCCTTTATCACGTCGGCGGCGGCGTCGAAGTCGTACCGGCCGCGCTGGAATTTTGTCCGTTAAACTTCTCACAATTAGCAGCGAACCCTTGCTGCGTGGACGGCCTCGAAGTATCTCGAAAGGATCGGTTGGGTTGTAAAGGATAAATAAAAATGCAGCCCTTGAACTGAATTGCGCTCTGGTTCGCAGCGGGTGGCGTGTTGTCTGGAGTGCAGTGCCCGGTCGTTTATTTCGAAGGGTCGAAATAAACGTTACAAAAAACTTGAAAGCGCGTCGAATGAATTATCTGAAGATTTGTAGCGTAACTTGATTTTGGTGAGACTGAATTCTCTCTCTCGAGAGCATCCGGGCTCTTATTTTTATACTTTTTTTTATTACGCGGGGGATGTAACCCCTTTTGTTTGTTTGTGGACCAATGACGTGTTGTCACGGTCCACTAGGTTCTTGCACTGCGTGCTCTTGGTAACAGTATGTCTATATTTCGGAAATGGTTGTTTCCTTCTTCAGGACAACAACTAGAGTTAATTTAAAACTTGTCAGATTGTTAATAAAATTGTAATACCTTAAGGAAAAGCTCACAAAACCAAAAACTCTTATTAAAATCAGATGTCCAAACTAAAGGGCGCCAGAAGTCGAAGGTCGAAGGGTTGCTGTGATTGGCCACGCGACTCCTCGTGAACCATCGCCCTGAATGTAGGTTCCTTACGGAAGAAAACCCTGTCCACAATTTACCTCGTGGAAGGCTTACTGTGAACACTCCACTTTTAAAACCAGAATTTAGCTATAATCTTAATAATTATATAGTGCTTTTGTGTGTTACTACTACTATAATCAATCTTATAATTATTACCGTAATAGTATAATATTTGTTCATATCAAGAAGTAAGTAAATATTTTCTTTTCTTGCTTGTACGTATGTAAGAGTTATCGTGAATGTAATTATACTTGAAAATCCAGAATATGCGGCTTCTCCATTATCAAATGGATTTCGAAAGGTAGAAGAAATAAAACAACAGGTAGGTGGAAAAACTCCAATGGAAGTGTTCTCTATGTTTTTTGATGATGACATTCTGAAGTCTGTTGTGGATTATAGCCTAAAATATGCACAGGAAAATAGCCGACATGACTTTAAATTTTCTATAGCCCATTTGCAACGCTTTATCGGCACTCTAATACTGACCGGTTATCACACACTTCCAGCTTGTGATATGTACTGGTTTTTATATAAGTTTAAAGCAAGTACTGCCAATCCACTAGAACTAACTTACTAGATTTTAGTGCCTTATCTAACATTCTTTTTATAATTTACTCTATATTCAGTCAAGAAAAAACTACTTACTCCAATTTTATTGTTGATATTGATAATATTAAGCGGGTAATTTCTTTTATAAATAATCGTGGAGTTGGAGCACGTGTAGTATCTACGCACGTTAGTACCAAAGTGTCCAAATAAAAAAATCAACATAACCTAGCACGTAAGCTCTTGTATTATAACAGCTGTTTTTAAAAATCTGATTTCTTCTTCCGATGGAAAGGGTCGAGACGAGTAAAATTTCAAACATGTTTAAAATGATGGGCCGGCGTTAGTCAACCTAAGACCACCGATTACGATCAATCGATGTAGTGAGAGAACGACTGAAAGATACGCTTCTTTGGAATTTTGACCTATCGCGACCTATTGAAGATAACTCAAGAAATAATTCTGTGAGTCCTGCCTTAGAAGCTTTATTTGCTTATTATTATTATTAGTCATTTATTTATGTTGTGATTGTGATGCGCAGTAGGGTGTCCCGTCCTTGTATGAGAAAATTTTTTTCGACCCACACTATCGCAAGAGGTATCAAAATTTGCGTGATTTTGCACAGATTACGAAAAAACTAAAATTGCATGTCGTCTTGAGGGCTCTACCGCACTTTGAAGTTTTGTAAATTTTACATTTTTACCGTATGCCTAAAATAATACAGAAATCGAGTTTAAAAGGTATTTTATTATTAAAATTAGTGAGACAAAGCACAAGAAAACAAAACAAACAAAATAGAGCTTTATAATGAATTACAAAACTTAGAATTCAAACTTATTTTTGTGTCCAAAATTTGGCATTTCTGCTCGAGATTGCAACTTGGTTCTGATAAAGCCATCTCTAGAAGTAGCGTCAGTTACACTTTGTGAGGACTCTGTTACCAGTTTAACACATGTTTCCATAGACTGTGTGTGACAAGGAAAGTCAACAATTTCCAAGCTCTTATCTTTTGTCATGACTTGAAGGTCTTCATTAGAAATATGTCGAAGAACCGGTGGTGGTGTAACCTGACACTCGTGCCACACAATAATCTCGGTGTAATCTCTAGCAGAGAAGTTAATTTTTGGAGGTTTAAATATCCTGCGTTTTGTGCTACTTTCAGCTTTTATTAATCTTCGCAATGCCAGCTCCCAATGTGGTTTCTATCATCAAACAACATACTGACAAGTAGGTTTTCTGGATGTGCAAAAAAAGTATTTCTTTCGACAACAGACCTCAGATTTTTGGGTAAAAATCGAGAGTACATAATTGGTTGAAAAATATGTTTGGGTCCGTCCTTAAGAGATGTATTTTGCTTGATTAGGAACCAAATCGGAACGTATACTGTAACCACATAGTTCACAAGCAATTGCAAATTTTCTGTTGGATTAAAAGTACTTACGTAAAGTCTGAGTATACGATTAGCAGAAGTAAGCCATCTCGAGTGTACCATTTTTCCAGGTTGACGGTTTGCCAGCTCAGGAGAACAGGAACCAGTTGATATAGCTTGACATATCTCATAAAGATATTTTTGATCCGTACTTAGTTCATCGGCCACATTTTTCGGCAAGCCAGGCAAATTACCAGCCACAGCACAAAAAGACACCGTGGTTTTATTTTCGCAACCAGCTAATTGTTTTCCAATAGGTCCATACGACCCGAAGTGCAACCATCTAAGGTCAAGAATAAATGACGAGAAGGGGTAACTCATTGGCATGAAGCAAACAAACACCATTGTAATGATCTCTCTAAATTATTCCTCTAAACGAACACTTCTTTAGAAGGTAAAGAAGGAGATGAAGTTTCCCTTCTGTCTTCTACTACAATCACTTGGGGATTGTTTCCATCCTCCATCTGGTTAACAATCATTGATGGTAATGCCTCAACATTAGTGATTAGCATCACCATTTGATTATTTTCATGTTCCACCTCTTGAACTATTATACTCGTAGATGGTGCCTCATGGTTTAGTGTTGCGTCAAGTGGAGGAAATGAGTAATTGTCTTCTGAAATTGTTATAAATTTAATAATCTCATTTATTATATATATAGTATTAAGATTAAGGATAGCTTCAATAGGAAGATCAAAATCGCAATCGTTAAGGTTTCTTACACCTACTCCACCACAACCTTATCATATTTAATGTTCTGTCAAGTATGGGGTCTTCACAAGCCGTAGGCCCCCACCCGTACCTGTCCATCTTTGTTTGGCTTTGTACACTTTGGAGTCCGACATCAATTTGTTCCAGACTTTCTTGAGACTAACACTGGTTTTAAAGCAATAAAGATCTATTTAATTCAAGTTATCACGGGGTATTAACGCATTTTAAGCGTCGAGAAGTTTAGATTTATACTATCATTTACTTATTCATAATTATTTTTATATGTTCTTAACATTCATTCTACTGCAGAACGTGGCATAATCCAAAATATGATTTTATTTTATTAGTATTTCATTGATTTACGAGACTTAAAATTCGCTGAAAGAATTCGATTTTTACGTTTTTGTAGCCCCATCACTACTAAACCTATTAGCCAGGACTTGCCAAGCCTCCTCCACACCTCTATTGGTAGTGCCATCAATTTTTTTATTTAATAAAATCGGCGTTGCTTCTATTAAATTTAATAGTTTTACCTTGCTTTTTTCCAATCTCTGAAGGAGCTGGTGACTAATTTTCCAGGATCCTCATGACCTCCTTTCCCGACTCCCTCATGAAAAAACAAACAGCAAGGCTTGCAATAAACTCCATCCTCTGTTTTGGAATATGCAAAAAACGGAAATCCAGTTTCTGGATCTGTTATCCACTTTTCTTGGAAACTTCTGTTCTGCTTCTTACCTGCAGTGACTGGCAACACGAATGGTTTTTTAGGAACCAAAACAGAAGTAATTCGTCTCTCTTTACGTTCCCGACGTCAATGTAATAATTCCTGCATTCTATTGTTAACGAGTTCGTGATCGAGTTGACATCAAAGTCAGTTTCAGATGAAACTGCGTTCATTGAACCACGTTTAACAGTGTTAAAATAAAGAAAATGCAGCAGCTTGTATAAAATTTGTTTAATTATAAACAACTTCAAACTGAATACAATGCACGATGTTCTTATATTTCTAAGAACTACAACCATCTTTTTTAGGGAGCAAAATAGTTTCTATGCATACGCTTAAATAACAAAGTTAAACTACAGGGTGCGGCAGCATAACTTCCTTTTTTCAAAACTCAATAAAAACTATTGTATGCATCGGAAAATATTTATTTATTTTTTATAATGTAGGTACATGTCTAAAGTTTTTATTTACATTGTTTTGAAGATCAAATCTGTTAGGTGACGTCCCCCATTCTCCATACATTGCGTAAACCGATTTCTGGCGTTTGTCATGACTCTTGTTAGCATAGCAGGTGTTATGTTGGCAATTTCTTCTTGGATGTTGGTCTTCAAATCTTGTAGGGTTCTTGGACGGTTCACATAAACACGGGATTTCAAAAAACCCCATAGAAAAAAATCACAAGGGGACAGATCGGGAGAGCGTGCCGGCCATTCCAAATCGCCTCTAATTGAGATAAGGCGCTCTGGAAAGTGTTCCCTCAAAACAGCCATCGATGCTCTTGAAGTGTGTGCTGTTCCACCGTCTTGTTGGAACCAAGTGTCCCCCAAATCCAACTCTTCTAGCCGTGGGAAAAAAAAATTCTGTAGCATGTTTACATACCGGTCCGAATTCACTGTCACTGTAACCTCATTTTCCTCAAAAAACCAGGGACCAATAATTCCAGCTGAGGAAATTGCACACCACACTGTGACTTTGGGTGAATGCAAAGGCCTTTGATGCAATTCTCGAGGGTTGGTGTCAGCCCAGTAGCGCATGTTTTGTTTGTTAACCGACCCACACAAATGAAAATGGGCTTCATCGCTAAAAAAAACAATAGCACCCTCGGGAACGACATCAAGAAGAAGCTCACACGCGTTCATCCGAGAATTGAAGTCACGTTCTGAAAGTTCCTGCACTATCGCCATCTTATAGGGATGAAAATGAAGATCATCACGAAGAATTCTTCTCACAGAACGATCGGATAGTCTAAGGGCAGATGCGTGTTTGCGCGCAGAACGCCGTGGTGATCGCAACATTGACGCTCTCACTGCTTCAATGTTCTCAGGTGATCTAACGGGCCGAGGGACTCCAGTTCTTCTTTTTGTTGCACTTGCAGTTTGTCTGAATGTAGTGACCCATGTAACAATTGATTTGCGGTCTGGCACGGGAGCCAAGTTAATTTTTCACTTATTGTATGCTTATGGCGAGTAACAAAGATATCGCTAAAACAGATTTAATTTGCCAAACATGTGATCCGAATGAAGCTTCCAAGAACTCGTATGTAATCATTTAAGAAATAATCATTCATCACGTTTATACGATGTTTATAGCTTTGTTGATTTAAAGGGCGGCTACTAGGACCTTGACGGCGGATTTCTAGTAAATGGCGGATTACGGGGCCAAAGTGTCGATTTTAATGAATTATTCTTTTTCTCATATATAACTAAACGTTTAATAACTTTTGACGATTGAGTATGTATATCATTTAAGTATGCATAACTATACAGAAAGTTTCATTGATAAATGTTATTTCGTTTTAAATTTAAACGAATTTGAATTTCAAATATCCTTTAGGTGGCAGGTGGTAATTGTAACTGTAATAGCCCGTGGTTTCTGTTTATCAGGCAATATTCGGCCCACGCGATGTACACGATCAATATGATCAGAATTAAGAGATGTTATCTGCAACTTATTGTTAAAAAAGTCAAGAACTTTTTTCTCCACATCTTCATTTTTGTCTTTTTTTATTCCAAATAGTCTTAATCTGTAACGTCTGGTATATAGCTCTAAACGATCAATTTTTTTCTATAAATCCTGATTTTCTTTTTCGTAGCAGTTACTTTCTTTTCTAGTTGATTATAATTATCTAACATTTTATCCAGTTTTTCAAATTTGCTTTCTAGCTTTAAAGATATGCTTGCTATTTTTGCAACAAACATCAACATTCTTTTCATTTTGGAAATATTGTGTTAACACCTGCTGAGCACAATTCCTGATATTACCGAGCTGATTTTAAGTGAACACCATCATGTAACTTATCACTACACACAGCATTGAATTAGATAACAGTCTACCGTTATTCGTAAAGTTTAATCAAGTTTAAAGGATATAAAATATAACGAATGTAACGGGAACTAGGAAATACGTCTCTTCACGTCTCTGGCACGTTTACGAATCGTATTGCATAGTCTTGGCATGCGATTTATTAGTTTATCCAAAGTTTTAGTATCGATTTCTTGCCACGCTGCTTGAAGAAGTTGCCATAAATGATTACGTGACTTTGGAAAATTTTTCCGAACCTTGCTGTGCAGCGCTTCGCACATAACTACTATTTCACGTCTTCGCCTTTTTTCAGGCAAAAAGCTTTTGCGTAGTCTAGAAGAATGTTTAGGATCATTGTCCTGCTCTCTCAATGAGACCCCTACCATGCATGATCTTCAAGAATTTTTTAGTATCCTTCTTTGTTGAGAATTCCTTCTATTCTGTGTAGATCAGTCTTATTATTACGAAAACAACCCCAAACCATTAAAGAACCTCCCAACAACACATTCGTCTGATATCCGCTTTCCAACTGATCGCTGTACATAAACAACGTTTTGAACCGAAGATTTCAAATTTTGATTCATCCGACCATAATAACTTTTTCCACTGATTACGTGTTGTTTTGCCCAAATGAATCTTTTACGCTTATTTTCGGTTCTTAATAATGGCGTTTTCACGGCTGTTCTGCCAAATAAACCAGCTTTTTGTAATCGTCGTTTTGTGGTACTTCACTAACCGGATCTTCTCGCCTGCTGTTTAGATCGGCGGTAATTTCTGGAGCTGTTAATCGCCTATTGCGTTTACTCATGATGATAACTGCATCATCTTCAATTTTTGTGGTTTTTCTTGGACGACCTGATTTGGGTTCACTTTTGAACTTTCCAGTAGACCGATATCTTTCAAGTGTACATTGAACGGCTCCCTTGGATATCCGTAGAAATTTTGCTATTCTTCAAATACTTTCCCCTTTCTTCGACAGGGTAACTACTGAACTTCTAATTTCACTTGACAGTTCGTTTTTAATTTTCATTTTTGAATAATAACAACTTTTGAAAGGCAATTTAAAATGGTTCGCACATTACACATTTAATATAAAATTGATTTGAGTGAGGATAAGGTAAGTAATGGACCGGCGTGTAGTAATCGAACATGTCGTGTTGCAGGATCAACTTAGAAAAGTTATGATTTGCATTAAGGACTGCGGGGTGTTTTTTGTCCACCGAGTAATTAGATTTGTTCAATCTTCCCCCTACACGTAAGATACCATTATTGTCTAGAAACCGACAGTTTGCTTTTCCGATCAATAACTTTATCATTCTTTAATTAGTTCAATTCTGATGGAAAAGCTTCGGATTGAGCTAACCTTAGTAGGCAACAAATCGCATTATTTAACTCAATAGTAGATAGTGAACCAGTTAGTTTGTCATTCTTATTTTGGACATTGTGCTTAAACCTTATAAAGGCAGTTACATGTTGCAGTTTTGAAAATTTGGAAAACCTTGAGAATAATCACAAGTCTCAACAATGATTAATGAACGTTGAGTAACCGGTTTTAATTCTGTTTCACATTCTACAGAATTAGGATTCAACTTCACAATATTGTTTGGCCAAAATTCCTGCGATTGAGCTAGCCGTTCTGGACCGCACCACCAAAGTGCAGAATCGGATAAGTCGTTTGCGGGCATTCCTTGGGAAATACTGTACTTCTGGAATAGCATTTGCTACGAATACCATCAGGTGAATTTGAACATTTACATAGTTATCACAAACAACGTGACGTGGAACACTTAACTCATTTCTTATATGCAAGTTGTCTAAATAAAGTTGCCATTCATTGGCTAGGCCTGATGGCAGTTCATCATCCCATGAAATTTTCAATTGCTATAACTTCTGCAAAATAATTTTGGCCACCATTATTATAGGACCTAGGAGGCCCAAGAGGTCATATATTTGGGCAATTGTTGACAATATGGAACACTTATTTAATCGTTTATTTGGTTTGGGTAATTGGACGCAATGCTTGAACTCATCTGATTTTGAATGCCATAATAAACCTAAGGTCTGGATTTCGTCTTGGCCACCAATATTGAAAATTACATCTGAATTTGAATGTGCAATATGATTTAAAGCTTGTTCACTGTTTGAGGCCCATTTGTTGAGCGGTCGTCACCAGGCCGGAGGCGGCATAGGAGCGGCGTTGGTGACGCGTCACCAACGCCGGTTAGCTCAGTAGCAGCCAATGGAATCCTCGGTGTTGTATAAGTGGTTCAACATGAATTTCTATTACTTTGTCTAGGTCCCACATTTTCTGCTCTATATTATTTTGCACGTGTTTTATGCACTTTTTCCATTTTTGGGCGGTAATTGTTCCTACTGCATCAAAAAAAAATGGTTTTTCATATCTTGAGATTTAAATGTCATGTTTTTTTCTGCGACGTAATTCTTCATGTCTGCCCAAATTAATTCTATTGGATTTAGCTCGCAGTGGTATGGTGGAAGCCTAAATACTATCTTGTTTTGGCTTTTAGCCATTTCATCAATAATATATTTATTGTAACTTTTCTTGTGGCTAAAAGTTCTACTTACTTTGAGCAGAGACATCGAACTTGATTTGTTTTGAACATAACCAGTCCTGGATGTCCGATTTCTACCATGCAGATGTTCGAATTTTTTGATTTTTCTGGAATGGTGCGGTGCGTTATCTAGGACAATTACCGAATCTTGTTGAATAAGAATTTTAAAAATCTGTCCAGTATCTATTTACCTGAAAGATTTTTTAGTCCAGTAGAGAGACCATCTAAAAATGCTTGCCTTGATGATCGAACAGAATTATCCAGCCAAATTTTGAATTTTGTGTGGCCAGCATTCACACACGTCTCATGAAGATAATAAATCTTTCGATTTTAATTACTATAAGACTTAATTTTTTTTAAAATACTCCTTCCTCCAAATAACAATTTCGTCCTTATCTATCAACATACTATTTCTGCTCCGTTTTTTAAATTTGAAGTTAAGTTTCTCAAGTAGTTTATAAAATGTTGTTCTCTTCAAACTGGGTAAAACCGCATCGTCGTTGACTTCCTTTAATACTTTATCCACAGTAGGAAGCTGATTTCTAAAGAAAAACTAGTGTACTTTCCTTCTCGTGACGTTCCTATTAGCATCGCCCACAGAGTCAACGGTGTTTTTTCGATTTTCGTTGGTTCTTGGTTCAGAAAACGAGTGGGTATTCTTATATTCTTTAAGTATGTTGAAAACACTTCTTCTATACGCGCCGGATTTATTTACCACTTTTATAGCGACGTCGTTTGCTATTGAATCAGGTTTTTCATTTACCTCACACTTATAAATATTAAGGATCATCTCTTTTGTACTAGCATCGAAATGTCGTTTCTCTACCCCCTTTTTTTGGGTGGGCTTAAACCAATTCCCACGATCTCGTCAGCTGTATCGGTGCTAAACATCTGGAATGGCCTGTTTATTCAGAAATAATTACTCTTAAGCTTCATATAGTTATTGCAAAAGAAACAAAATACTTACCGACTCAATTAGGAATTAATATCCAACAAATAAAAAATAATAAAAAGAAAGTCCCAATATTGACTATAACGTTAGCGAAGAAATTTACCAGTAAACTAAATCCGACTCTGTGAAAAGATTCCCATTAAAGTGGATGTCTGCATGCAACATGTCATTTTCGTTCGACCAGTAGAAGAACAGATCCCCCCCAGACTTGGTTATTGTGGCGGAGATGGGCTTGGTTGGATTTCCTTTGTTCCTTGAGGATTTTTAGTTTGGACCAGAAACGGGCCCCGTCCCTGTGATCCAGGCTAGAACAGGCGGCTGTCCAAAGCGCTTCGCGGTGCCTGGTCGTGAGCAGGCGGACCAGCGCATTGAGACGATTCAATTCTGTCTTAACCACCGGATCTCGGGTGCGGAAGAAAAATGAGTTGGAGGATGTGTGGTGGGAGGGGGGACGATTGAGGTTTATGTTTTTGATAGGGACTGATATGTCAACGGCTTCTTGTATGGTGTGGGTGAGGTCGTCTATTGCATTGTCTATTTCTGGGATTGTGGATAGGGGGGATCTGGTGGGATGCACTGGGAGATGTGGTCCTGGAACTTACGCCAGTCTGCTCGGTTCCAGTCTCGGATGCAGCGGATGTGGGTGGTGCGGATCGGAGGGCGAAGGAGAGAAGAGGTGGTGACAAGAGGGAGGTGGTCACTGGTTATTGAGGTGCCTGTGAAGACGGGGTTTGGGAAGTAGGGGTTGAGGGGGTCCGTTACGAGGATGTGATCCACTATGGAGGTGCCTTTGTGGTTGATGAAGGTGGGATCGGAGTTGGGGATACGAAAGAATGGGAGTTGGAGGAGAATGTTGGCGAGGGATCGGCCTCTCGAGTTGGTCGCCGTGTCCCCGAAGGCTGTATGACGGGCGTTAAAGTCGCCCATTATCACGGCCCTGCGGTAGGATCGCGCGACAAACTCGAAGAAGTCTTCCGGAAAGCGTTCGTTGTCCGGGGGGATATAGATGGAGAATAAGTGGACCGCGCCGCCGGGGACGTCGAGGGAGGCGGCGCAACAGTGGAGATCTGAAAATTCAGGTGGTAGGTCTAGTGGAGTGTAAGAGAGGCTGGAATGGAATGCCAGAGCGACGCCCGCGGGGCGTTGTGGCGGAGGACCTGGAATCCGGGGATTGTGATGTTTTGGGATTTTTTGAGATGGGTTTCGGTGACGGATAGAATGTGAACTTGGTGGGTTCGGATAAGGTTCTCCACCAGTTTACGTTTCCGGCTCCAGCCGTTGGCGTTCACAGTGGAGAGGACTAGATCCATAAAGGATGGACTGAGAGAGGAGGTGGGGGGAGTCACGCGGGGGTTTAGTGCACTCAAGTGCTATCAGGGAAGTGGCAGCGTAGATAGCTCCCGGCCACAGAAACTACGACTCGCCAGCCGTAGAAATGGTGGATGATAGGAGCCAGTGTGCGGATAATGTGCTCCGTTTGTGGAGGGAAAATGTTAATAAAGGTGGTGATGCTGAAGCGCAAGACGTTTCGGATGCGAGAGGGGTCTTCCTCTGGAGTAGGTTTAAGCGAGGCTGTGGCCTCGGCAGAGATGGGTTCCGATGGCCTGACCGGGCATTGCCTGAAGAAGGCCACGTGGTCTCCTCCGCAATTGCCGCATTTGGGTGTAGTGGAGGCGGTGCAGGAGTTGGTGCTGTGAGCGTCACCGCAGACTCCACAGGTGGGGCGCCGGACTTGAAAGGCAGAGGTGTGGTGGTCAAACTTCAGACATTTGGCGCATTGAACCGGTTGGGGCTTAGGGGGATGGGACGGTTCAACTCGGTAGGTGTGGTGGTACATTCGGAAGCCGTTGCCAAGGAGTGCGTCCAGCGTCCTCTGACAAGTGGTGAGCACTCGCACAAGACGCGTGTCGCAGTCCGTGGCCTTGGCCTTGATGCGCCACACTTGGATGAAGTTGAGGCCCTCAGCGGAAAGCGCCGTCTTGACGTCCTCGACGGGGATGTCGAGGTCTACGCCGCGAATGACGCACGAGAACGAGGGCTGATGTGGTGGGCGAGGTTGAGCTCGTGGGCGTTTGTTGGTGGAAGTGATACGGACCGTTTGGCCTACGTGATTGCTCAACAAAGTGAGCAGTTCAGGAAGATCTTCCTGCCTGGAGGAAATGCGAATCGAGCCGTTCGCAAGGGCGGTGACTTCCGTTGGACGTATGGTGGGGACTCGAGCGAGCAGGGAGCCGAAAGATCCGAGGTTAGCTTGTGGTTTTGGGAGGTTGGAGACGATGCAGGTGTAGGTCTTCCTTGGTTGAGTAGCGGCGGATGGTGGTCTGGAGGATTGGGTAGCGTTCGCTGAGGGTGGAATGGTTGTGGGGGATGGGGTTACGGCGCGCCGCTTCTTGGAAGTGGCGGTGGTCCATTCGGCAGGGTTGGCTTCAGAGGAGGAGGATGAGTGGCCACGTTTGTTGGTGGGGTCAGGGATGTCGTCGAGCATCATCGGGGTGATGGAGCGGCGAGAGGAAGGAGCGGGGCTGGGTCGGGATGTGGCGCCGTTGTAGGCGCGAGGCGAGGCCGGAGGCCCGAAGCGGGACTGCGGGTGGTATTGGAATTTCGGTGAGATGATTCTCGGGCTGGAGCGTGGTCCGGAGGCTATGGAAGTGGTGGTAGTGGTGGTGGCCGCGACCGAGGCATATGAGGGGGTTGGCGGGAAATCTAGAGGGATTAAAAAGGTGTTAGAGTCAGTCGGGATAAAAATGGGATCGGATTCCATGGTTGATTGTGGTGATAAAAGCGGTGGAGTGGGAGTGAAGGGTATAGGAGCGGCGAAGCGTGGTTTAGCGGTTGATTTGGTGGAGCTGGCTTTGTTGTTAGAGGTTGTAGGAGCGTTGTTAGTCATTTTTTTATTATGGGAGTTCATGGCGCTGGTTGAGGTGGAGGTAGTAATGTTCTTGCTGTTGGCGTTCTTTTGTGGGATAGCGGAGCGGGTTTTGGGAGCGGGGGGGTCTTTCCCGGGCGGTTTGGGTTGTCACTTAGCCGAGCGGCCTTGGGACATGGTGGTGTGTTCGCTCTGTCTGTTGGAACTGGAATGAGGTGTATCTTGGGGACGTATAAGGATGTATTAACTTAGACGTACCGCCAGGAGAACTCTTCCAGTTGGCTAGTTGGTGATTTCACTATTTGCACACGTCTGATAGCACTCGTGAATCAACTTGGAATGAGAGCGGTTGCCTGAGGGGCTCTTGCTTTTATACGCCGATGTTGATCACCCCCCGGCAATGTGGAAGGGTTGCTGCCCTCCGATTGGTCCTCTAGCGGGTGAGTAGCGGGGTTGGCTTGGCCATTCGGGTGTCTGCGCCCTGCGCCCGGTAACAACTGTCTTTCAACACCTCGAAACCGAGCGTTTTTGTTTATTTGCCAAATGAACCACTCACGACCAAATGTTCAACCCATTCACCATTTTTACCCGCACACCTTTTACCATCAAAATGAATAATCGTCTTTGGCATATCAAAGTTTGCAATCATTACGCTTTCAGCTTCCTTTGCGTACTTTAGACGATTTTCATTCAGGCTTCTAACGCTGTATCGGTAATCGCTACGATCGAGCTTAGCAACCTTACAAAAATGATCAAGAATTGAAGCAGCTGCCACAGAAGATACACCAAGACCATGGAGTAAATCACAAAATTCACGGGTTTGAATGTTGATGCATTTTTTGTTTTTCTTTTTCGGTGTTAATAATTCAAACCTAGAATCCATGTCATCATCTGATTCATCATTTGATTCACTTTCGGATGCTGATTTATCAGAACAATCCATATATGGCACTACTGAATTGTCAGTAGAACCAGAATCATCAATTTTCGTTTTATCTTCATTTGAATCAATTTCAAAAGAATTGCTGATGACATAACTGCGTAAATTCATTTAGTCATTGATGAATTCTGTCTGTTCATTTACCATCTGTGCATCTTCGGCCAGCACATTGAAAAATGTAGCATTCATTTCGTTCACAAACACTTTT
Source organism: Ignelater luminosus (assembly GCA_011009095.1). NCBI lineage: Eukaryota > Metazoa > Arthropoda > Insecta > Coleoptera > Elateridae > Ignelater > Ignelater luminosus. Next base: position 20,010 of record VTPC01007943.1, read on the forward strand.
GCGCGGACTGATTGATTTTGTTCTCGTCGAAATTCATCACGCAATTTAGTGTATCTTTCATACATTTTTTCCAGATCTTTATCAATGGTTTTATGATGTCGTAATTGATCAGACAGATTACATCTTTCATATAAATCAACAATCCTTTTGCGGACATCAACTCTTGCATCGACCTCGTGTTGCTTTTCCACGCTGATTAGACGAATCATTTCATTTAGAACTTCAAATGAAGTTGGTAATTTATCAGTTGGA
>VTPC01007945.1:0-28845 GCA_011009095.1 Ignelater luminosus
AAAAATACTATTTATACATTACTGAAAAATGATGTAAATACAAAAAAAGAACTAATTAGTAATCGATTTCTACGATGAAATTTCTAATGTATCTAGAAATCTGTGTCTCGAGAAAGTCAACGTTTGGGTAAGTTTTGTAGGTAACAGGCCCATTTTTTATAAACTGACACCAATTGTTACAAATCCAGGTAATACGAGCACTTAGTGAATTAAATTCAGACTACCCTGCACGGTATCAGCATATTGGTGCCCCAGCACGACTGCAGTTTATTAAAAACAGATGTGTACAATAGAGAAACTAAGAATACTATTCATCAGCTTTATAAGAGCGAACAGTAAAATACAGCTACCTCTAGAATTAAAGTTGTACAGTAAGAATCTAACCTTACCAATGCATGTATATCCATTCAGAGAATCAGAAGATATCTGCGGAAGGCCTCTCCGACACCAAACACAAACATTTTAGGTGAATTCATTAAGAAAATAAACGCTTAATTACTTCTAACCTAAGCACACCCTCGCTTTGGTCCCTGCAAGATTGGGGTGGAATTCGTTAAAAAAATGAACGTTTAATTACTTTTAACCTAACCACATCCTCGCTTCAACCCCCCGCCTATAACATTTATACGCAAGTCATGTTTCAATAGGGGGTTGGCAGTGTGTGCAGCAGCTGATTTAGTTGCTAACTTCAGTGTTTATATCGTGCAACATAACCTTAAGAATTGTGTTTAATTGAATTAATTTTCTTTACCTCCGGCCACCTAATTGTGTTCTGTGAGTAATTCTCTACCTGTTGATACCAAAAACTTGCTCTCACAACGTCGCTCTTTTAGGAGTAGCTATATCGAACAATTACCAAACAGTGATTAGGTATCGAAGAATTTATAGTAACTAGGGGAAGACGAATATTCTTGGTGGAGGGTATATCACGTATACTAGCGGTAAGAAATTTCTGGAGTTGGTAATGCAAGAGAATATACAGATAAAAAATGATGCGCACTGATGTGAGTCAATATTTGAAACAATGAATAGAGAAAATTGAGAAGAGTAATTTCTGAAATCAACAGCTAAGAGAAAACAGAAAGATACCGAAGAAAAAAGAAAGCTTACGTTAACAGTACAGACATGAAATAAGAGAATATAAAGACATAACTAGAAGAAGACTGGAATCATTGCAAAAGTATTTTAAGAAAGTTACCTTACCATACAAGATTATGGCTATAAAGAATTAAAGAAGAGTTTAAGACCATGCAAAAGGAAAATGGTAGATGAGAAGAGTACCAAGAAGATTTGGTTAAAAAAATCTTTCCTAAAGATAAGCAAGACGAAGATACATTGGAACAGCAGAAAACTAGTTTACAGCAGAGAATAAGGAAGGGGAAGCATTCTGTACACGAGTTACAGTCATGAATGTCAAGAAAGTGTAGTGTTATACCACGAGAGATGAATGAGATATATAAAGCTTGTATGGGGAAAGGGATACAAGCGCAGGCCTATTAACCTGTTACCCGTGCCTGGGAAAGTTCTAAATAAAATTATTTTCAGAAGAATTGGACTGGACGACGTACAACATGGATTTAGGGGAAGAAGGAATTGATACCTCAGTCAGCATGGTAACAAAGGTAACAAAGTGCACACCTTAGTCTTTGCCCTAAATCCACAAAACTCATTGAATTTGCACTGGCGCATTAATATAGAAAAAAATGATAAATAACAAGAACTTCTTGAAAAAGTTAACAAAAATAAGAGTGATAGAGAGATGAAGAGTGAAGATTAACAGAGAGTATAAGAGATGAATTAAGCGATCACAGAGATGAAACAATATCCCGCGCAAGCATTTGATGACGATCAAACTATATCGATCTCTTGAAAGTCAGTCAAAGAAATGGACACCAAATGGAAAATGTATCGGAAGAAATGGGCAGATAGAAACAAACTTGAATATAAGACCCAAAACACTTTTTTTAAAGCGACACTACTGTCGCCGATTAGTATTAAGGTAGAAAAGCATATAATAAATACAACCAGTAATAAAATACCTGAACCTAAGTATATGATTAATAATTATCCCCCTCCGCTCGGCCCAATTTCAAGTAGACTCCTGCGCTTCTTCTATTTGTCGATTGATTGTGATTATTGACCTTAAGCGTTTTGCGAGTTGGACCGTTCGCCTGGCCGCTAAGTAACCATGATTTACTTTTAACTTTAGCATTTCCTTCAGAAGAGATTTGCTAATTTTTCTTTAGTTTCCTTTGATTAAAACATACAAAAAAAAGAATAACGTTTAGAAATAATTATTTTAATAAAATATGGCTATGTATATGGATTTTGTTCATTTATAAATTCTTCCATATCTACAAATAAAATAATGTCAATAAATATTTTTGAATTTTATGAAGTAATTTTGATTTTCTTTGTTATTAGTAGTAGCAAGTAATAAGCAGATGCAACAGGTGCATAAGCATAGAATATAGTACGAAGGGAACGTAAAATTCAGTTTAGGAGAAAAGTGACTCAACCACGTATACTTCGTGAGATATTGACAATGATGTGATGCAGATCTTATATACTAAACGTGCTAAGACTGTATTGTTTTCTAGCCCTTCTCTTCAGAAAATTTAAAAAGAAATTCTAAACAAACCGCGCACTTACAAACGACTGGTATGCAGCTTTATAGTACAGTACCCAACCCAACCATTCGTTTACTCCTAAACTTGTCCGATCTGTCTCTGACATTTCATCACATTTCTTTGAAGATTTATTTCTGCTGTTGAACCAGTACTAGAGTGAAGTAAAAAGAACCTTAAAACTACAACAATGTCAACTGTTAGAAGATTACGTCATCTCAGGTGAGATACCACATCTATGTAAATGAAAAACAGTTTAAGGACCGCTGTATATAAGTCAAACAAAACAAGAAAGAACAACAGTCTAATAGAGAAATGAAACGTTTCGGCAACATAGTCATCGTCAAATGTCAAAAGTCGCGGGTTTCTCATACACAATGAGATTTCTTCATTCCGAAAGATTGTTTCAGCCTTTTATACAGAATTTGAACTTTATAAGATCAATTCTACCATTGACAGTGTTCTTCTAACGTTTTATCGTTAAAGAAAATAACTAGAATTTAAGATAATCTGGAAAAATGGGTATTGGAAGAAGCTTTATTGAAGTTTCTTGCTTTTGCAAAAACAAACGAAAAAAATATAAAATATAAATGCAATTCTTTTACTTTCTTAACGCATAAACATCAATTATGTTAACTTAAAAAAATTAGTTTCTGCTATTCTTGTATTTACAAAGTTGCTTTAATCACGTTCCTGAATCAACCCCGTATTAATCGTTTGCTTGTTCAGTTATCGAATCGCAAACGCTTTCTAAAATACAGTTAATTTGGTATTGAATTAAAGGCCTTTTGTTAAGTTCCTTGCGGTTTCCTAGTACCTATAGAGACACGGTCATTATCTAAATTTATCTACACTCTCAACTTCTAAGTAATTATAGCTTTGAAACTAATTGTAAGACTGGTAGCAAACATATTTAATGAATGAGCGCGTTATCAATGTAATAATTAGAAGGTTTCTGACTTTTGTTGGGCAATTATTTTAAAAAATCTTAATTAAATTGGTTTTCTTTTTAAATGGTTCAATCAATATCAGTTTTAATTTGCGACAACAGTTTAATTAAAGTCTAAAATATCTTATTTCTACATTGATCAAGTGGCTGTATTCCCGTCTGAAACCAGACTTTGTTAGTTTTGAAAACAATCGGTATTTGTGTAAACTTTGCTACAACTTAAAAGAAGAAAGTGACAATCGTGACGTTCATTTTCTCTTTTAGAAAGAAATTACGGATTTTTTCTTAAAATTTAATTAAATGTGCTTTACTTTTATACTTTTGTAATATTTAGAGCAAACTTCTAATTTTATTCACATAATTGTCCTTTGAAACAAAATCACCAGATATAATTTAAATAAGTAATTTACTGGCTAGGTACCCTTTTAAATTTTACATGTGTTTCTCTGGCACAAAAACAAGATAAAATGGTGAAAGTAAATTACAAATACAGCAAAAAGACAATAACTTAACAACTGTGGGTAACCCAACGCATTTATTCAAGGGACTACAGTTGACTCAATTAAAATTCCGGAATTAAAGAAACAAAGAATTATTTCTAACCTTAAAAGAGATTATTTTGTGATTTATTCTTATTTATTGCAGAAAGAATTTTTTTAATTAAATGATGATGCTGGAATTTATATTAAAGCAGCAGGCACTGATAATTTTTATAGATAAATTACTATAAGGTGAAGTTTCAGTTTAATTTGACTAATTGTAAGGTTAATGCAATGCAAATGTTTTGTTAATGTTGTCCAAAACGTGACTGGTTTCCAAGATACATCTATCTATTCTAAAATTTAATTATTGTCTCAGTTTTTGTTTGAGTTTCTAAACATCTTATTTTTATTTATCATTATATTTTTCAATGTAGAAGTGAAATCTGATAAGTCGTTTAGTCGTACTTGAAAAGGTTCTTTGGTGTTCGGCTTGTTATTGTTGAACAAAATCTTCAGAATTCTAGATCACGGTAATTTACAGTTAAATTTAAAATTCTAATTTTGTCAAAATATGTATGAACTTAAAAATCTCTTAATTATATTTTTTCTTGAATTACAAAAAATAATGAATACATAAAAAATACATTCAGTCTTTTTTTTTTAGAAAATGAGGCAAATATATAAAATATTATTCTAAAACGTGTTACGCATTGAAAATAAAAAAGGCTGCAAATGGTATATACAAAAAAAAAGTTTTTCTAAAATAAATGCATGGTTTAGTACTTTATAGAATATAAGAAAGAGGATAAAATTGTTTGGTATATTAAATGAAAACTACAAAAAAATATGAATAAGGTTTCGTAACTGCCGCCGGTCAAGAGGAAAGATTATAGAATGGAGGAATAAAAAAGGGTCATAGCGTGAGTTGATAAGGGGGAACAGTCCAGACGGAATTAGATGTTTATTGGGTGTGGCTTAAATTTCCTACTATGCCATTAACTTTTGTATATTAATTCTTTTTATGGTTTTTATGAAGAATTTTTATTTTCTACCTATAATTTTTAAATAGGCCTTTTTGCTCATAAACAGCTCATTGTCATTATTTTTGCTGTTTTGTTTTAATGTTAGAAATTATTATCGAAAGAACCTTTTTCAACAAATAATATAAAAAGCTAAAAGCTGTACCTAGTTTAATATTATAATCCATATTTCAATTTTTAAAGCGTAAATCACTTTTCCAGCTTCTACTTTACTGTATTATTAAGTCTTTCCTTCTAGCTTTGTGTTTTCTTTTCTTTGTGCTCTAGTTGTTTTAACGCTTTGTAAAATATTGATTTAAAGTATTTGCCACCGTTTCCGTTAATTTACCTTTTTGCCACCAACTGCCTTTGTAGTGTAAGTAAGACATAACCTTCAAACGACAAAACTCATATTAGAATTTATGCTTCCACAGTTTACAAAAGAAGAACAAAATGAATTTTGTATGATTTATGTTATTAGATTAACAGAGCAGAACGGTTTTAATAAATGATAAACTTTGACTTTAAATACTAAAGAGAATAATGAATAACTGTAAAAATAATTTAATACTTTACATATCATAGCAAAGTATAAAATGTTTCAAAATCCAAGAGATGATTCTAATACCAAACTGAAGGGTTATGATTAAAAACGTGGTTGTTAATCGCCACAAACGATTTCCAACTGCATTAATCGTCAATCTCATCAGACGATTAACGATTTGTTTAATAAATGTTAAAGATGTTATATAATGTCAATTTGTGATATTGCGAAATTTCCAGTAAGAATTGCTAATGGAAACAGTTACTGCCTAAAATAATTCCATTACTTTTATAATACCGCCCAGATCTGTTATAGAATTTAAAATAGAATGTTAGGCAAGGTTGTTGCTAGAAGACTTTATTTTGCAAATTCTTGTAGTTTACACTTTCATCAAAAATAAATAATTTTATCATTTGATAATGTCTAAGGCCACTATTGTCTCGTATAACGACAAAAAAAGCCAATTTGTTAAGATTTCCTACGTGGTTTACTACTGTAAGGTGTCTACTGTCGAGGTTTTCTCAGATTTGTAGTTTTTTCTCAAAATTTGGAAACCCGATGAGATGAGAATTTTGTTAAATTTTTCCTTTGAACCTAACGATATCCAATCTTATTCTTTTTAGCATGTATATAATACTTAATTTATAAACCGAAAGTTCTGAGATAGCTTTCATGTAATTTTCTAAAACTATCTTTATTGAGGAAATTACATTTTCTGAAACGGAAATGCTATAATACAATTTTCAACGTACATACAAGGAGACAGCGTATGGAACAAAAACGGTCGATATATTGTTATCAAATCGAGTTTATTATTCATTATACTTAAACCTACTAATATAATTTTTTAATCTAAAGCTACGTGAATGAAAATAAACGAGAATACAAACTCAGGAAAAATATTTAATCCGTTAAATTGTTATTATAATCTGCTTAGAGATTACATACAGATTATTGTTTTAAAACTTTGATTTAGTTACGCTCCCAACCTTCTATAATGTATTACTTGAAAATATAAAAAAAGATGTAACATCCATTCACTAGCGGTTAGTGACTTTGTAGTATGGGAGGGCAACATCTTTATTATTATTCAATAATATACCCGTGAGGTGTTTATCAGATTAAAAATTTAAAATTCTTGTAAGGTAGCTTTATAATGATAGCAACAATATTTGGCTATTCCGTTTTTAATAACAATTAAATGTAAAGCAAAAGCCTGGGAATACCTCTTACTTCCTTGCTTTGCTCTGCCCTTTTTCAGTTCAAATAAGCTTTCAGTAGACAGTAGGTTACATGAAGAAAATGAAGCCACATATTATAGAAAGTCAAAAAATACAAGAAACTGAAAAGCTTAGATTTTGAAAATTACCTCCATAATAACAATAAATGCTACAAGGCAGAGATCAACGTCAAAATCTAAAAAGCAAAAGATTTTTTCCTGCAAGACTTTCTTGTCTGGAATACCCAACATAAGTGAATGCTGCTAAGAGATCAAATTTTAGAATTAACCAAAATTGTTTATGTCTATAGCAACATTATGGAATCACACAGTACAATGTACTATCACCGCCTTTAGTTTTATCCAACAGAAAACAGGTTTTTTCAAAAATAAGTCAGTGTAATAAACGCTTGATTTTCACGAAACCTGCAGTTAATTCTGATTGTACTTACATATATATATATATATATATATATATATAAAGTATCATTTTTAATTTTTTAAATTTACAAGATGGTTTAACAAGATGAGCAAACCTAGTAAATAAAATTAAAAGGCCAAGTTAAGATCCAAATTTTCCACCGAGTTATTTCACAGAATTCTTTTATCTTGAATAATAAATAAAATTAAGGGGAAAATGCAAAAAAAATTTTATCAAAGTTTTTTCAGTATATTAAAAGAGATGTCAAATGCAAAATTGTGACTGTGAAGACATTTAAATAATGGAATATATGTTAATCAATTTTGTTTATGCAAGAGGATTCATCGATATTTTGCAGCCTTGGTAATGTAAAAAAATACGTTAAGGATTTCGAGAATCCTGTATTTTCTAGTTTCAAGTTTTGAAAGAATCTTAATATTTAGTAGGAAACTTTTGCGCATATTAAATAACTTGGAAGTTATGCAATTAAATTGGACGTCAAGTATCAAGTTTATAACAAAAATAAGTTTTATGAAGAATATTCATAGGATTATTCAGGACTAAATAGAAGGTTTCGTGCGTTATTTCATTATAAAACGGTTGTTATTAAGTGTTAGATTTAAAGAGAATTTTACACGGAACTAGTGTGATTGTGACATTTCAGATATTAATAGAATTCCAGATCGATTTATTACTTAGATGAAATTGGAACTAAGGTAGTGTACATACACACACTGGAATTTGATAATTACAACCAACATAATTAGAGTTACCAATTTATCTATTCATTTTGTAGGCACGTGTATTTCGCTGCGATTTTCTTGAATATCACTTAATGAAAGTACTTCGAATAGAATAAATTAGTCTTTAAAAACAAAACCATTTTATCCGTGTAATCTGAAAATATCAGACTGAAACTCGTAATGGGGAAAATTGTCCAATCCACTTCAACGAATTTTTAAATTAGTTTTAAACGAATTTGTCATGAATGATAAACTGGCTAAAGGAAATTTTAATTATATTTACGTTTTCCAAGGTATTTACAAAACAAGTAATCAAAAGTTTCAAGTTACATTTAAACTGGTGTAGTTCTATTTAATTGGCCCTGAAAGCAGTTCAAAACAAAATTCATTTGCATACTCATCAAACAAGTAATTTTCATTATGAATTTATCTGAATAAACCAAAGACCAGCGGGGGTCATTTCTTCTCCTAAAAACGATATTATTTACTAAGCATATAAAAATAGGACACTTACATCGACTCGTTTCGAGAACCATTTATAAATCTGGAACGAGAGCGGAAATCAAAAACATTTCTAAAAGATATCAAAGAAAGAGAACAAGAGAAAATAGAAAGAAAAGTTTTACCTCAATTGGGAATTCAATATCCTAAGGTATGAATAATTAACGATTTGTAAAGCTCCTGATCGATAAAATGTATAATACTTTTTTTCGGCTAATTTACATTTTCAGATAATTAAATGCGGGTAGTGTAGGTCAGGTTGTGGAAGGGTAAGATAACATAAAGGTCAAAGGAAAACAAAATAAAAAATTACAACTCTTTTAAGTTTTAATAAATTTTTAACTTTACGATTTAATTATCCCCTTGAAATTGTATAAAATAAATCCTAACAACAAAATGATAAAAGTTTTGTTTTTATGTGTTTTTAACGTAGGTATATCCTTTGATAATACAAAATTAATAATTAACTATTTAATTTTTATATACGTGTCATCTTTTTGTTTTTAGTACCTCCAGCGTTTATTTATTAAATTTATTATCATTAATATTATTATTATCTAAAAAGTGCTTTGAAGTAAGACTTAATTAGTGATAGCCATTACCATTAACTTTTTAACAATCGCAATAAAATTATTACAGGTAAACGGTATCTACGCTGAGTATTCATATTCTTTCACGTATATGTTGGAGATAGACGGCGAATTCGGCCCGTGGCCGATATATTTGGACATATCGCCATCTGTCCATAGCAGAAATACCAGATGCCAAAATAACGATACTATTCGGCATCCCGAAATGTTAGATTGCTCTTTGCTCATATGACAAAAACGAGTATTGAATTAAAACAAATTCATTATATGCATTATTTATTGCGACAGGAAGTACTTGAATGGCATTTACTATTAAATTGTTTAGGACAGTTCCATCTTAGAAAGCTCTGTGCAGAATTAGATTCTTTAGCAGCAACTGTTCGCAAACTGAATTTTTTATCAATGGATATATCTGAAGATGCCAAGGTAGTCGTTTAAGAAGGCTGTAAAATTACAATAATGCTAAAATTTATAAAAGAATTGGAAAAGATTGTAATGTTATTTTAAGATTTGCACTAAATCCGACCCTGTTTTTCAATTTCGTTCGGATATTTGTTTTCTTGACGCGCAATATTTAAATTGTTTCATTAAACGAATGTTTGTTATAATGTTATTTTAAAGAATTAATATTTTTGTGGTCTCGACACCTAGACTCCAGTAGACGTGTCTTTTGTTGATTTTCAATATCAAATTCCCAGAATCATTAGTTGCAATATTGCAGTCACACAGTCTCGGGGAAGTCTAATTTAAACTAGCGAATCTACAAGTAAAATTTTCCATTGTCGCATAAAGAGTATTAATGTCTTAATCTGTTAGGGTGTATATCCGACTTTTTAACCCCACTTCCGTAAGTACGAACTGCGTATTGTTTTATTGAATCATAATTTTTACAAGTAACTTTTTAACTAATTTGTAACAGGAACGTTCCCAGGTAATTTTAGCTGGTGTTTGATAAATTGTTGCAACAAAATTACTAAACTTGGCAATCATTTCTTTGTTCTTAAATGTAATGTTCAGTTGTCAATATTTAACAATTTATGGTCAAGTTTACCTTAGTCGGGTTAATTAATATTTGAATTTTGATCTTTTGTGTTCTATTTTAAAATTTTAACGTAACAGAATCATTTCGCTTTGTTTTTCTTATAGTTTGTTTCTGTTTTTTTATTATTTTATCGACTCTGTTCTCCAAACAGAAATTAATTTATGCCTCTTATTGATATTCTTTTGTAGTGTTATTTTGTTATTGTTTTTGTATTTTTGTTTGTGTGTGTTTGACTCATTTTTTTTATTATCATTATTGTTTTAATAAATGTAAGTAAGGTCGACTTCTTGTATTTTTGTTTTTGTAAGTGGATCTCTGGTCCAGGCGAAGCAGCTTAATTTCATTATTTTGTTCTTTTGGCTATCAAAAAGCACGTAGTATATATTCCAAATTTCAATTATAGACTAGATATCTTTGCTCAAGAGAGAAGTAAATATTGAATTGGCATTTCTCTCTTGTATCGTTTTAAAAGAAGGAAGTCTTCAGAGGACTTCCTTAGCAAAATTAAGTAAGACAAATCAAGTGCTTATACAGTGTTTATTTTGTGTATTGAGTCTCATTGGTGAAACGTCAGAGCGAGTTTTAATAGAGCTTCCACGAGGTAAGTTACACACAGGGTGAGGTTTCGTAAGAGGCCTATATACAGGGTGTCGGATTCACGAGTAGTCGCGTGACCGACCATCAGAACCCTTCGATCTACGACTGCTGGCGCCCTCTTTTAGGACCATCTATTAGTTTAATAAGAGTTTCGGAAAACGGTGAGCTTCTCTTTGTGAGAGATTAGCCAAGTTTATTGGAGAATCCACCCCATCTGCGGCATGAGCTACGGGATTTAACATCTACCATTGGTCTGAACGGGACTTGTGCATACCTTTGAGCACTGGCCCGTTACAAGATACTAATGAATTATGTACTTAAAATTCATTCCTTGCATATATTAATTTTTCCGGCACTCCAGTTGATGTACCAAGTTGGTATAAATCTTCTCTTTCAGATAATACAAGAGCCAAAATGTTACGAGGAGCTAAACGTTCCATGTCGACATCAGGAATCTTTACTAAAACGTTCTGTCCAATTTCGACTTTAGAGTATTTGAAACAACTTTGTTGTGACATTTCTGCTGCTTGGTTTTTTAAGCTCTTGATACTTTCAGACCGGTGCTGATTTATTGATGTTAAGCGGGTTTCATTGTCCCCGAAATAAAGCATGTAACACTAAGCGAAATATAATTAATACATGCATTTCTTTAATTACCTCAATAGTTCTTCCTCCACGTTGTCATATTCTGGCTGATTTATGGAAAAGTTGTGTTGTGAATTTTTTTCGTTTGTTACATTGTTGGTATTATCATTATTTAATAATTCTGTACCGCATTCATCAGATGGTCTGTCTTCGATATTTTCCCCAGTAATCTTTTGGAGTCTGTAAATATCGTCCTCATCTTCTAACTTCTCTACGATTTTCAGTGGAAGGTTTGAATCATTCAAGCCGTTAATAATTGGAACACCAAACGTAGCCTCATATGGAGTACGCTGAATGCCTCTGTGAAATGATCTATTCTTCTTTAGTTGCACAAATCTTAACCCTTCTGACCATTTGGACGTCTGACTTTCCTGCATACAAGTAATTAAAATATCCAGAACATCTTGGTTTGCTCTCTCAATAGATCCCTGGCTTTTGAGTGATGTGGCTTACCATAAATTATTTTCGCTTGAAACATATTTGCAAGACTTGTAATTACTTCATTCACAAACTCCCTGCCATTGTCACTATGAAGTAAACAAGGTGCCCCAATAATACAAAAAATGTCCATCAAATTGTAAGCAACTTTTGCTGCCTTTTTAGTTTTTAGAGCTCTAAGAAACACAAATTTTGTTAGGTAATTTTGGTAATTCATAACAAACTTATAAGGCCCGTCCGGTTCTGTTTGCATATCAATTAAATCAATTTGTCCCCTTTTATTAAATCATGAGGAAATTATTGGTTTTACTACTAACCCTTTCTGCTTTGATTTTTTCTTTACTTGGCACATAGTACATAATTTTAAACCGCTACTTTTTTCAATTAATTCAAATGTGTGCTTGTCAACTAAACTTCCTTGAGACTCCATAATTAGAATGATTACTTACATTAAAATCTTGCAATTACGGTTCAAAAATCACTAAAAAAACAACAAAGAAACAAATTTCACGTGGACAAGTCAGAAACATGCTTTGAGGTTGTTGTTCCGATCAGCGTCGGTGGCGCAATGTGTATATACGCATTTTGGGATGCGTTCAAAGATCCATCTGCTGTAAACAATGTGACAAAAAGTGCAAGTGTGTACTAAACAAGATCAAATGTAATAGCAAATGTCATTCAAGTACTTCCTGTCGCAATAGATAATGCAATAAGTGTTATGTCAGTCTCTATAATGAATTCGTTTTAATTCAATAATCGTTTTTGTCATATGACCAAAACGCAATCTAACATTTCGGGATGCGTTCAAATTGTGTTAGACAGATACCGAATTGTATCGTTATTTCAGCATCTGGTACTTCTGCTATGGACAGATGGCGATATGTCCAAATATATCGGCCACGGGCCGAATTCGCCGTCTGTCTCCTACATATACACAATAAGTAAATGGTGAAAAGCATAATTGTCAGTCTGTCTGATATTTTTCTATATTGCTGAAAAGATGGCGATCGACTTTTGAAAAAAATCCATGCAAAACTGATCCTTTTTGTTAAATAAAACTCTTCTGAGAAAACTTTTATCACTTAGCATGGTCACCCAAAGTTCTCTTAAAAGGTTAGCAAAACCTTAAGTATAAATAATGCAGTCTAATCCCAATAAAATGTTGTTTTATCAGTGACTGTTATTTGTTTAAAATTAGTATAGATTCATACCAAGACGGACAAGACAGACTGATTTTATCTGACTCGGATAAGAGAAGAAAGGTATGCTTCAGATGCAATTTCTGTTTGTTTTATTCGGCAAATGCAATTAATAATAAAACTGGGACAGGAAGTCGAGAACAAAATGGATTCTAGATTCTGCTAAATTTGGGCAAAACTGAACACAATGATACAGGAAAAAAATTACTCCTCAGACAAAATCTATGCGACCTGAAAAAAGAAGATTGCGTAATTTGAACAAAACAAAAACAACGATTGGTTGAGATTTGATGTCATCGTCTGTTTTGCTAGTGTAATATTACTAGAGATACATGTGGTAGATTAGTGAAAAGTAAGTTAATAAATAATATTCACATCCAATATATCTGTAATTCTAGAGCTGTCGCAGCACCAATCAAAGTCAATTCTGATTTGGAACGGAGGACTCCTTCTTAAGAGTGTTAAATACGAACACAAACAATCAAAGCCCTATCTTGTTAAGACCAAATATGAAATATCTGTCGAAAAAACAAAAAACCGAGATCATTTAAATGCCATTTCCCCACCACTGCTGATAATCCAAGTCTGGTGTCGATACCACATCCCGTTACTGAGATATAAAAAAAGCACGAAAAAAGCAAAAAACGATCAGTGGTGCCAGGATTCTTTAAAACCTTATCTCAACTACAAAACAAAGTAAATATGACAATCATTTCTAAAGATACAAAATATATCTCTAAATAGAAAATACAGTTGCCGTCGCGGAGCGAATAGTAAGAGAGAGAGAGAGAGAGAGAGAGAGTGAGAGAGAGAGAGAAAGAAAGAACACGTCAACACCAGAGTCAAATTCCGACAAGTAGCATTAGCTTGTTGTATGCCACCCTCTTCTAGCGGTAGGTAGTATGTCTGGTTGACGTTTGACTCGCTGGTGGTATAGCGCGCTGTGCGCCATTGAATGTAAATTGTCGGCGGTCGCAGCATGCTGACTAAAAACATTTTAGTGTATCGGTGCTAGTGGTACCCTGATAATGGTTAGGTTCAATGATGACTCCCGCAACAGGGACAATACATGTGGTTAGATATGAAGTGGTTGTGGAGTTGATAGCGTCCGGTTGCAGCAAACCGAGGCAATGGCTACAGAGGAATTTGGGGTCGCGATCCTACTAACTCTGCATAAAGAGGATTGTTTAGAAAGCGCAAACCCAAGAGAGACGGAAAAAAACTGATAATCTCGCCTTTCTCCGGAGAAAAGACATACGTCGGGCGATGCACTGTAGGAAGCACTTGCTTAACCAGAGCACTTATGTCCCCGTAAACGTAAGGTAAACTTGGACTGACAGCGCGCATGCCTAAATCGATGGAATGGACCTTTAGCGACAAAGGAACTGACACACACGGGGTGAACTGTTCGCTTCCACCGAACGCGACACTAAATAAACAAGAGAAATCCGATCTGCAAATTTAAAAAAATCTTCAGCGTTTTCAGTAAAAACTTTTGGCCCGCCACACCTGACTTTTAGGTTTTCGAATTTCGTTTATAGTAAACAAGAGAATGAAAAAAGTTTAACGAAGTTCATTCTAGTTAGATAATTAGAAAAACACCCACTCAGTATTTCTAACCAAATCTATAGCTTTCATTTAGACAATTCATACTCAATTTTGGAATCTTACAACAGTGAATACCAGCCTTTGGTTGGTTTTGCTAAATAGATAGATGAAACTGACAGATCTCTGAATTACCTATTTTTTTACTACAACTGTTTAGAAATCAGTTTTACATAAAACGAGGTCTTACAGCTTTACACCGTTAAGTGTGACTCTACTGTTGTCGTCACAGAACTATTTAGCAGAGGTTGGAAGGTTTCGTCCATCATGATAATCCCAACAAGTTTGCAAATCTCATCTCTCAGAGGCTGCTGTTGCAAAAACTTAGTTAAATTGGTATTCATGAAGACTTTTTGCGTTGGCGGAAATCGTATCTCCTGAATAGGTCACAAATAGTCACTATTAATGAATTCCTTTCGGAATCCTATATAGCAATATCTGCAGTACCTCAATAATGCTATGTAAAATATAAAATAAAATAAAACAAAATAATAATAAAAAATGACCTAACTTGATATAAGAGAACTTAATGGCTATGCTTTGTCTGAAGCAAATAGGCACATTTCATGGTTAGATATAGGAAGTATTTACCATTGTAATAATCATTCTTTTGAAATGATTTAAGACAGTTCACTCCAAGTTCAGTCATATTGGATCGTTACAAAAAAATTAACAATTTTAATTAATTAATTCACTTTTTGTGATCAGTTGAAAGTTTACTAATAGGCAATTTTCAAGTAATTTGCATGAAGAGTTAAAAGTACATTTATATGATTTCTAGAAATTATTCACTTGGTAACAAGAGTTGCTACCTAAACATGTTAGCTTGTTATTGGAGTTGGCCTTGATTCTATTTTGCCTTCAATGAAAAATGGGGTAAAAAAAGTGTCGATGATTTTAAAGAACCGTAATTGACTACTCGTGCTAGCAAAATTATCTGTAAATTGACGTTGGAATTATGTATAAAATAAATTTAGAAATTATAATTTATACTCAATTACTCTTAATTGTGTTCTAAGCGCTTCTAACTACACTTAATCCTTGCGAACCCTGAAAACTTCAAGCTTATTAATTTTGTTTTGCAAAGTTTCATGTCTCTATCTTCAAGATTCGGAATTAGGTTTCGATAATTATGAATAATGTAAACGATTTTTCCCCTTGGTCGTAGTGTGCCATATACATAAATGTAACCCTTCATCATTATTGCGTTTCTTTTTTAAAATCTCTTTTGATTTTATTGCATTGTTGATATATTAAAATATTTATAATATGTACATGAACAAGACGCAAAACAACTGTAATCAGTTTTAGAACTAATGTAAATTTATTATGAATAATAGAAATATCGATTGCAACTGTAACATAATATATCACTACATAGATTAGTAATAATGCATACATAATTAGTTTTCGCTCTTACATTTCCATTTGTTTGAAAACATCCTATTGATTCTTTCCCTACTGTATACTATTACTTTACGTTTAGTTCTTTGCTGAAATTTTTTGCAGTAATTAAATTTATCACGTCACCTGGTTTCATTGAATTCAGTTTGCTGCCACCAGAAGCATTTAGTTACAATGGTGAAACACATTAAGTCTAATTTTAGACAATTCAGCGTACAATCGTGCAGGTGGTAATAAATTTTTAGTTAGTTCGGCCTTCTCAACAAACCTGGGAATTAATGCCGTGAGCTTTCCGAGCAGTATATCCTTTCCCAAAGGTAGTATCTTTACTTAAAATTGTTGATAAGATAAAAGAGTGATTTATAGGGTCTGCAATATATTGTAATAATAATAAATATTCGTTTTAAATGTGTATCTATCTAATTTAGGTGATATATAATTTGTAATTATACCAATTACAATCAAATTAGAATCAAAATATTATTTTGCTTTAAAACAACATTTTTGTTTGAAATAAGTTTTTATCTTTAATTTAACTATTACAAACAGATATTACTCCATTAATTAAAATTTAATTTCAGAGAGGGTTCTATTCAATTTTGAATAGATATTTGAGCGGTGCATATAATAAATAATACAAAAGTGTCCGATTATTAAATAATTCTACCGAAATTTTCAGTAACTGAACGTTTCAGAGTTTTCTATTAAAAACTGGAAATTCTATATTTGTAAAAGAATTGCTTTAAATGGCATAAAGTATATTTAGAATAAGAAGAAAAAAAAGTAAAATTTTAACTAAATTCAAAGATTGGAAAAAGGTTTTATATTAACCAGTAAGTAGATGTTAATCTCAATATTAAAAGAAAAATTTAAAATCTGGATCGTAAAAAAATAACTTTCAAATATCAAATTGATCTGTAAGGACTTCATTCTGCATAATTATGTTTGTGAGAGGTACCAAGCAAGATATGCTAGTTTCCATATAAACCACTGCATTTGGGTAGATCAATAGTCGGTAGTTTTAACTCAAAATCATTATTAAAGCAAAAATCGTTTACAATTGTTGCTATTTTCAAATCTTGTCATGTATACAAGATGCAGAATTAGTTCATGGAATTTTACAAAATTTGAAATTTTAATTTCAATCCTGGAACTATTCCCATTCTGATACCTACCATTTCTGAATCGATACTGCTAGAAACTGTTATGTCTCTATAATAAAGATACGGCGCCACAAACCGTCAAAATGCACTCATTTAGCTTTTCGAGTTTCTCTCTGTTGAATGCCATTGGAGTGTTTCATTTTGGATTAAACAGATTATTTTCTTCATTTAAAACATAGTTCCTATAAAATTAAGTCTCCATACTAAAAATCTAATATTTCAATAATTTAACTTCAATAAAGAAATCAAGAACTGTGATTTTATTAACCTGATTATTGTCATTATTATTATTGTATCAACTTATTAGAAATGTATCTATAGGAAATTTGGAACGTAATAAAACAGTATCAATCATTCATTTGGTTTTTACTCAACAAATGTATTGCCAGTATTAAGTCTTTTCTACCACCTTAAAGAGGGCGTGAGGCTGCAATCTCAGCAATACATCACACAAACTTCCTGAAGTCAAAGGAAAGGAAAAGATGCTAGCGCATTTTTTCCCGCAACAGCTCTTCGCATCAATAACCAGTAACATCATTGGGAAATCTTCTGCCGAGCCTACATCTACAACGCAACCTACAAGAGCAGAAGACAAGAAGTTCCAACCACCAACAGATGTGAAGAAGTGCAGACCGATCGTTTTCAAACACCAACAAGATGAATGACATGGCCGCTTGTGGGAGCAACACAATGCAGCAATCTCGTGCGCTGCAAAGTGCCCTCTCTTAGCTGTGTCAAGTCATCCCAGTGAGGCCGAGAATTTACGCCCCTCTGTCTTGCCACAGAAGAAGATCCAATAATCATAGACCCACAACAATCAACGACCGCTGCATTAAAGAAGAAACAAGAGCTACGAATATTCTCGACCTCGAGCGAAGAAGAAATTCTCTTTAGAATTCAACAGGCAGGTCCGCTACAATGACTGCTCGGAGAAGGACGCTTCAACAAAGAAAGGCAGCGCCGGCCCTATTTTAGCACTCGCCACATGATGCGAGTGCACACACAAGGCAGCGTACAGAAGCTGTACTAGAAGCAAAGTGGACAACGCAGTTACGGGTCCGCTGAAAGGCAAGGAAGTATTATCAATTAACTGGTTTACTCAATTTACTTATGTATTAGCTGCTCTAAAGTCTTGATCGAGCATTAATGGTCAGTGAGACTGCTGCCCAAGCTAAACATAAAAACAACGAGGTTAGCCCTAAAAAGCCAACCTCAACATAACAACTTGCCGCTTAAGGCTGCAAGTCTGTTCAGGAGAAAAAGAGCTAAATTTACAGTAGCCTGAAAAACGCAGGAGGAATTACATATACTAATTAGGGAAATTTCTACAAATAACATCCCGACCAAAATACTTAGAGGAGTGCTTGGCAAAATTCTGAACAGAATTTTGGCCAAACGTCTAACGCATTTTATGGAAAAACAGTAAATTTCGAAAGCCCAGTATGGCTTTTAAGCTCATAGGTCCACAGTTCAAGCAGTAGGCTCGATAGGCAAAAAAATTAAGAAGAGCAAAGAAGAGAAGTATCATTCATTTTGCGTGGTATTTAGCGACCATAAAAAATTTTTAAATGCTGGGATGTCCTAAAGATTTGAGTAAAGCTATCGAAGGTTTTTTAAGGAATAGAAATATGTAGAGCAAAGGCGTCACCAAAGAAGTCGAGAAAAGCTAGTGAAACCATGGTTCGAGCAACTACGCACAGTAAAAATCAAAGAAGATTTTGACCAGAGATGAAATCTAGTTCAAGCCTTCGTAAACGACCAGGTCATCATGTTAGCTGGCAAGTTTTCAGAAAACTGAGCCAAAACGATTAAGTTGAAATATAACGTTGCTAGAACAGAGATCATACTTAAAAACGCAACAAGACTACTTAAGATCCCCATGGAGAAATATCTGGGGTATTGGTGACTGTTAGGCAGTTATTGCTCGTAGAGCATTGTAAAGGGCTTAAAAAAACCGTGAGTATAGCACACATTTTTTAGGTAATGTGCCTACAACTATCATATTCTGTCCTATTTGTCTTCTCTCTTTTTGACACTGTTTTGTTATTACCATGGAAATTACTCTGGGATGATTTTTTTATAGAAAAACATTTTATATGAAACGTTTTTGAACCGGAAGCTCTTGGCTTCTTTAGAGAAATATTTTGTATCTTTGAAACGGATGGTTGTATCCACTTCAATTGTTTTGTAGTAGGGGCCACCACAGATTATCTTTTGCCTTTTTGACAGAGATTCCGTACCTTAAGAACGACTGATTCAATCAAGATATGTCTTGGATTGTTAGAAAAGGTGGGGTATTGAATGAATGACTGGTGCTACCAAGACGGGATTTAGAGTGTTGACGTTGAGGGCGAGAGGAAGAGACTTTGAAACGATCTGGGCATCAGATTCTGTATCCCAACAACGAATCTATTGTTTAATTCAGTAATATGCAAGGTGTTAATGAGCAACACCGAAAAATTGATAAAGTAACTCCTGGTAACTGGTCAAGCATTTTCCCAAATCAAACCTATAGTCGATTCGTTTTACTTACAGAATTAATAGTCTTCAAAGTTGCGTACAGACATGTTAACTTTTGGGTGCATCATCGTTATTTGACAAAATATCAAAAAGATTTCCTTCCGGATGTTTTAAACTTACTTCCAATTATAGCAGGATGTACTCTTAAACTGGGACACGTCTAACAGAGAGTGTCTCTATCTTTTCTTGCAGACGTTGTCGTAGCTATAAGGTAACATTTTGTAACATTTTGATATTCTCATAGTTACAACAAGATGGATGATGTGGCTTTAAGCCTAACAATCTTTGTGTTATTTAGTCTATATAAATGATTATTAGGATTCTGAGCATAGACTTTTTATACAGAGAGATCGAGAAATGCCAAATGTAATATTCTGAATTTTTCTAACTGAAAAACCCTGTATATTCATCAGAATATCCATAATTCGTAAATAATAAATTATTTTTATTACATAATGAGACTCTATTTATTAAATAACTAATTGTTATTTAAATTGAAAATCTATTTAAATTGTTTATTTGTTAACAAATCTGATTTTATACTCTACACATTGAAATAATTTAGTTCTGTGAATTATCTAAATGAAGGAAAGCAAATTGACGCAAGGGAAATTAAATTTATTCGAGAAACTCTGATGACAAGTTTTCTAGAAATTTGTATTATAAATATGATACAGAAAAAACTTATTGGTCCGCATACGCAATGTTACAGTACGTTTAAGAAAAAATAATCAGCAAGCGTAATGAAAATGGTTAGTAGATATCTACTAGAAACAATCAAACCAGAATAAAGCTTTCCGTCTCTTACCGCATTGAGTCGTAACCAATTTGCAAATACATACATATTTCAGTGCCTTGCCAAAACCGACATATGTATATTAAGGTGTAACCTTATTAAGCAAACCACGATTTGATTTGCAACCTAGGTATTTAACAATCTGAATATAATTCATGAGTTTCGGTTAGTACACGTTAATTCTATGACAAATTGGATTTTATGATGTTACAAAATATTATTGAATGAAAAATTAAAATTTAGGTACTTAATATCAACGATTTGTATTTTGCAAATAATATTTGCACAAATAAGTGAAAAATCAATTTAATGACTTAAATCTGTACGCAATGCGTCTCTTTATGTTAAACCTTCTTGTGAGTATCTTACATTTTCGGCAAATTTAGTTATCTTGACAGTCAAATTAGTACCGGGTTTAGCATATTGATTGCTGTTCTTAGAAAGCTAAGGATGGGTATAATACCAGCTAAGATCTCTAGTTTTATCTTACTACGCTTTCCGTTCGTATTTCCGGATGACATTTGTACTATAGCGATGACTGATCCTTTCCAAATATTCGGTCTGTTTTTGTAGCGAACTTTTTTAACGTTTCAACATGTTACACAACATAGTTTCCGAAAAATATTGCACGCCTTGCTGACTCATTAATTCTTTCTGTATTTTCATTATTTGCTTTGAGTTAAAATTTATAACTATGTAGTTTAGGTATTCTGGCATGTAACATGTAAATGTTATTAGCCCCCTAGTTAACAGTGTTTGTTAGGTTGACAATTACAAGTAGCATTTAACATATTTTTGTATAAATTCGACAGTAAGATGCAAATTTAGTTCTTCCGACTTTTGTTTGTTTTGCTTTTTTATTTTAAAAAAACAAAGAATTATATTATGGTTATTTAGCGATGTTCAGCACTTTTGTATTTTATATTTACTTTGTTATAGTCTTCAAAACGTTTTTTTACAATATCACAACTACGCGATGTGGAAGTGCAACATTTATTCGTGTTCACATTGTAGTCTCTAATCCTTGCGTATCTTAAATAAAGTTAATAATTTATTATTTCTTTTATTAGTGAACAATTAAACATTTTTATCTTCAAGATAAAAAACTAAGTTTTTTTACCACATTTATACCCGAGATACCCATACCTTTGGGAAATCTTAAAAATACTCAAAAACAAAAACTTACCTTTTGCTGTCATATTATTGTTGTGTTCTCCCAGGTAAAAAACTCCTTGCCTGGTAACAATCTCATGTACGATTATAGCAAAAGAATAAACATCTCCTTTCTGTGTTCCCTGTAGAGGGGGATTTATACTTCTTAAAAGTTCAGGACTAGTCCATAACCGTCCTGAAATTATAAAATTATATTTTCCACTGAAACTATTTTATATTAATTATATTACTTTGCCAAAATGAATGAGAATTCTCATCTATAGAATCATCGTGTGAATGCATTCTTAAAAAATGCAATCCAAAGTCAGTTATTTTAAGAACAAATCTACTATCGACCACGCAGTTAGAAGATTTTAGAGATCCATGCGATCTTATATCGCTGTTGTGCAAATAGTACATTCCCCTAGTTAAGTCTTGAATTAAAGACATTTTAAATAGCCAATCCAACTTAATTTCTTCGTCTTCTAATATATCCTGAAGACTCCCTTTTGGGCAATATTCTGATAAGATACAGCAGTTAGGGCTCTCAATGCAAGCACCGTAAAATTTCACTAAATGATCGTTGGCTAAGTCTTTCATTACTTTTAGTTCAAGTAATTGAGGACGAGTGAGCGTTATTTTCATGTCTTTTAATTTTTTTATCGCCGTCCTCGAACCCTTATAGTACGCCACGTTGGTATAAAGTTGACGATCTCCTCCCAAACTATATCCTTCCCCTTCTGATTGTATCATTGTCTGCCAAAAGCATTAAAGTTTGAATTGCGAATCCAAATTACTTAATTATGCAGATAAAATTTTAAACCTAAAGAAATGGAAAATTTTGAATTTCTGCGTAAGCTTATAAAAGTTTCAAACTCACGGAAAAAGTTTTAGCATTTTATAAAAAAGATTTATATTAAAAAAACTTCTTCATTGTTGGGAATCTTCAAGTGAGGGCGTTTGATATAAGCTCTCCGTGTGGGCAAAATTTAATATTTTAGAATACTTGAAGTAAAACAAGGAGGAAATCAATAAGTTGCTTTGTACCGAAATACAATTGGAAATTACTTTTGTTTGTTCTATTCTGTCAATTGAAACATGGATATCTGGATAATTATTAATCAAAATTATTATTGGAAAACTCCGAGAATCTTCTACCTCTTGGGAAAATAAAAGTTTTAATTAATTTTTATTACAGCAAACTCTTAAATATAAAAAGCTGCCTAAGTTTAGCTATACCGAGCTTTATTAAAATTAACGTTTCGCAATATTAAGATCAACTACAATCGGATACACGCTAAGCTTTTACTTTTGTTGATCAAACTGAGAACCTTCCTAAATTTAAGAACATTAATTTTAATACACCTTCTTTTGTTATAATAGTACAGAAATTTAGGATTGTAATAAATTATAAGCATATCTACTTTGCGTAATGTCAAATAAGTAAGACTATACATAACCTATATAACACATGTAATTTGGAGAATGAAAAGGAAAAATGACAAAAGATAAATTCACCTTACACAGCATAAATAATAGTTAACAGAACCTTTATCATAATCAAATAATTATTTTTCCATTTAGTCAAAACTGAAGAAGTTAACTATTCCATTTCTAAAGATTTATTAAAAGGGAAAGAAAATAAACATTGTGGATGTAGTTATTGAAAAAGCACCTATTTCAAGATAGCACTTATGGTATCTTGTGGTACCTTGAACATGACGTTGGCATTTCTCAAATTGTTCTTAGTAGATTTTGATTATCAGAAACAGGAAAAATGTAAAAATGAAATATTATTCTGTTTGCTATGAATCTCACTAGTCTGACCTGTACAACGGTTACAAAGAAAAGAGCAATATATCCACCATGTTAGTTACCTTAAGTTACCGGAGATTCCCCAAATTTCAAATTTTTATGGGACGACTGAAACAGCTCCAACAAATCTTCTATACCGTCACTACAAAGAATCCAAAAAAACCCAAATATAACTCTGTTTTTCCTTCTTCAATAATGCATTTTGCAAAACTTTGACATTCTAGAATTTCAGTTCTGGAATCTCACACTTATAAAGCGAACACTTCAGGCAGCAAGCAACACTTGACCATCTTTTCATTCCTAAACTTCTCCACCTACTACCGACTTTCTGCGCACAATTTCAGAAAGCGATATTCTGCTTTACTTCCGAATCTTCTCGTCCAGGAAGAAAATAATTATCTAAAAGCCATTCGTTCTGCAGTCTATCAGCAGACCAGTAAAAGCATTCCTAAATTAAAAAGTCGTAGAAAAAAAAAATGTCAGACAGGACGTAGGAACTCATTGGGCAAAGAAAACAGATAAAAAAGAGAATCAATAGCAGTAGGATAAGGCCCGAGCAGCATACTTAGCAAAAGACAAAGAAACTGAGTAAACGAACTCGCAAAGAAGGGGGAAGAAGCCGCTGCTAGGGGAGATATATAGAAGTTGTTAGTTAGCGAAAACAAAATTTGGTGCTAGTAGACCATTGAGAAACACTAACGGTAAGCTACTGACGTTGGAGCAAGACCAGTTGTGCAGATCAAGTAAACACTTTGCTAAACTCCTCTGCAAAAATGTTGGTGGTGTATCCGAGACTGTCCAAGAGATCTTAAATCCCAGCATCATACTGGAGCCTCCGAAATACAAGCAACAATAAAGCGAACAAAAAATGAGAAGGCCCCAGCGCAGATAACATTCCCTCTGATATCCTAAATGCAGTAAAAAAATCAGTTTCCGCAAGAATGCTACATACTACCTCTATTTCAGAAGGTCTGGGAGGAGGAAAAAATACCGGAAGAGTAGAAAGAAGGATTGGTGATCAAATTTTGCAGAATAATGTTAGAACTCTGCAGGAATATGGAATTCCACAAAAGATTATAAACATAGCTAAAGGCTTCTATGAAGACTATCAGTGCAAAATCCTACAATACGTAAAGAAATCCAAACCCATAAAGATAACCACTGGAGTCAAACAAGGTTGCATGCGGTCACGTACTCTTTTCATTCTTGTCCTCGACAGAGTGATGAGATCAGCGTTATGGAATAGAAAGAGAGGGATTCAGTGGGGGTTAAGGGAAAGGTTGTAAAACCTGAACTTCGCAGATGACATTTTTCTGCTGAGTCAACGTTTCCGGAATATGGAATCAACAGTGGGAGGCTTTTGTGAAGACGATAAAAAGACAAGTCTGAAAATCAACTCTAAAAAGACAAAAGAGATGAGGATCAATGCACAAAACCACAATCGATTCGTCCGAGTAAGTGAGGAAATAGAGCAAGCAGAGAAATTCACCTACCTTGGAAGCAAGGTTTCGACGACAGGTAGAACAGCATTTGATGTAAAGGCCCGGATTTGTAAAGCAAACATGGAAAACAACTGTGACGATCAAAAAGCAGCTTCAGGTCTTCATTAATCGATGTTTGAGGGAAATCATGGCCAAACAGAATAACGAATGAGAAATTGTGGCAAAGAGCCAATTGAGAGGCAAATAAAGGAAAGAAAGTGGAAGTGGAAACCAGATCAAGCAAATGAAATTGAAGAGCAGCTGAGGGCTATGGAGAGATTACAATACATCTCTTGATCAATAACTTTTTTTTAAATAAAAACTGATGACTTGTCGCTTTTCTGCTTTTTGGCGTTTTTCCCTGTTTCTCAGTTTGCGTTTTCCATTACCTTCTTGATTTCATTATCTGTTTTGTCGTTTTTTAATCTATGTTTTTTGTACACATCCAAACTATGAAATTGTTCTATGCTCATCTCTTTTTACTTTCTCTACGATCTACGTTAGATTCAGCATTCCTGAAAGTAAACTTTTGATTTTCACTTTTTCTGCTAATATCGACGACGACTGTTATAGTTCGACAATGGACTCTTCAAAGCTTGGTCAGATAATTGCTAGCAAACGTGTTCTATTAATTGTTACTGAAAAAACTTACTGTAGTTGTCAAAGAAAAAGATAGAAGTTTTTGCTTCACCGGGTTCACGCTTTGATTCATAAAAACCTTGCTTGATGATATCTCCATTTGCTCCACCTGACTGAATTCGTGTAAGCTTCAACTATTCTTAAATCTCTCTAGTCTTTAATTCTATTTTTCTTAATATGTTCGATTTGTTTTGGTTTTCCTTTATATTCTGTCAAGATACAGAGTGTTCAAGCTTGGCTGTCTTCTTAATCTTGGTCTCTGATGAGCATGCCAGTTATGAATATTTGTAAAATAAATACAGTAACTTATTTGAAAGTACAGTGCACATAAGAAATTCTGACATTGAATTCTAAATTTGGAAAAACAAAAAAGTCAAACTTGATGATTGATTTGAAATTAGTAGCTCCGTGGCAAAAATTGGCTGACAGTTGAAACATGATTTTTATATTTTCCCATTGTTTAAAATCTCACAATCAGTGGAAAAGCCAAAACTGAGAACCGGAGATTTAATTAGGAATCACGGTCTGGCTATATTTGAATAGATAACTACTACTCAATTCATATTTTTGGCAAAACTTTAGATAACTAAGATCACTGTTCTACATTGTCTAACAAGGTTCTCAAAGACTAAAAAACTAAAGATTTACAGGTTATCACTCAATTGACCTTTTGACAGCACAATTTCTACATGGCCTAAATTGCATCAATAAGATAAAAAGATTTTTAAACATTCTGTATCCCAAAAGCGATGTATTTGTTTTCTTGCTATCTTAATATCTAACGGGTACTACACGTTCTGTATGTAGAAGCACGTGTTTTTTAAATACCCTGTATTTAAAAGCCAATAAATACTTCTGACAGAGCATTTTTATGTTTATTTATTTATTTATTTATTTTTGGAAAACCATTAATATTTGATTTAATTTTAATCGGACTTACGACGTGTTTGAAAGTAAAAAAACAAATTTACATTGAAAACTGATTTTTCTTGAAAATCCGTCTTAAAAGTAAAAGATGACTTTTCTAGCTTTCATTTAAAGAAAAAAATTCTTGCCTGATTGGAATAAATAACACTTGATAAATTCAATTTTCTGCTATTATTCAACTTCGAATGTAGATTCGGTTTACGTCGAAAAGTGAAACTGGAAAAAACTTTAAAGGGGATTTTCAAGCAGATGTTTTTTAAGTAGATGAAAATGTAAAGAAAATTTAACACTTTCATCTTTTAATAATTGCGTAAAACTTTTCCATGCAGTGCTCTAAGCATTATCTTTGTTCTTTTGAATAGGTACCATTACTTATTATTTTTACCGTTTGACTTCCTCTTTTGCTTTTTGATAAAGATTCAGTGGAATAAAAGCTGCTTCGTCCCTTAGTAGAAGGAAGCAGAGTTATTTCCCCCCAATGAACTTTCCACGACATGGATGCTATTTCTGCTTCCAGTTTGTAATGCCTTGTTGTAAAAAAATAAAATGTAAATTTTTCTGAATACTGTTTTATGTATAACTCACCTATATAAAAATACGCTAAGAATAATTAATCCTATACCTAAAGCGACACTTACAACTATTAAGAGGACATTAATTTCCGCTGAAAAAGAGAAGTTAATAATTAATAAATGAATATCTATTTTTTCTTACTAACAGGGACATAGGGAATTATCGAAACCACATGTTGGTGAATCTAAGGGTACATCACCACTGGGCCATCTTATCATTCGTTTTTCTACTAAAGTTTTGTTTATCGTGTGATACTCCGTTACTACGTGATAAAAACCAGAAGTATTCATTTGCATAAGGGCGTAGCTTGAAGTCCTTAAGCCATTGCAGTTTATTATCACATCTTCACCCCGACGACCTAAAAGGAAAATAAAAAAGAAAACATAATAAAAATTCTAAAAATGTCTGTATTAAACGCGAGGAAATATAATTTCCCCCTTTATTGTTAGAACAAAGAATTTAAATATAATATTTTAAGATTAAACATAGTTAAAAGGAGGGTTAAACGATTGTGAATGGAAATAAACAATTAGTTTATTATCAATAATTAAGTTACTTAAAAAAACTTGATTGCAGTAACGGCTTATACGAACATGGCATTGGGGCAGTGACTGGTTTTGTATTCAATTACATATTCTAAATGTTCTAGTTTTTTATTTGAGTTAAGTTAAGAGAAAGACTTTAGTAATGATAAAACTTAGATTGTCTGCAATTCGGAATGTAAATCTACCTTTACTGAGAATATTCGATCCTGTTTTTAAAATGGGCGTCTTTCAAATCACTCTATCTCAAAACTACACCTTTAGGTCTATGATCTACTGTCTGTTACCGCGTTTCTAGATCTTCTTGGTCAAAGATGTGCTTGCTTTTGAGGTAATTCATTTCCTTACGTAAACTTCAGATTTCCGGAAAGGTCTCTCGTTCTATTGAGTCTCTTCTCAAACTTAAAATTCTTAAAACAGCTAACGTTTTTCAGCACTAAGCTAATTCTTTGTTATTATTTTTTTCTTATTGGGTATACATATGTGTATAAGAGTACAATAAGATTCTTTAGTTTTTTTCTAAAGATAGATATAGTGATTCAAGATAACCCTGCCAATCATTATCATAAAAGTTTCTAGTATCAAACTTTAATTTCATTAAAACTTTTTTCTAGAATTAACCTTGCAAGTCGCTATAAACATTTTTTGCGTGTTCATGAAATACAACAATTTCATATTTCATTCTATATGTTAAATTATTTTCTATTGATTGAATCCACCGAAGAAATTCGTACTGATTTTTTGCTGTGGTTAAAATCTGCTTTTTATAAGGAAAAAACCTCCTTACGACGTGCTGAAATTCAATATTTTTGGTAAAATTCGATTTTAGATTTTAGATTGCAAAAACCAAAAAGGACATTTTTTAGAATAATCTTTCAAACTGGAAACGACGTCAATTTTCATTTGTTAAATTGAACTACTCTTTCTTTATTGTTCCATTCAACAGCCCGTAAGATTCCTGATACACAATTATTGGGATACCATAGATCTAGAGCTGATAATAGAAAAATTAGAACAAAAAAAAGGATACTTCTTCGTTTAATGGTCTGCACGCGACTATTGGAAACCATTAAAGCTAGTAAGCTAAAATTTTTTATCTTGCTATAATTCGACCTCTAGATTGAAAAAATAAAATAAGAACATTATTTAGAACAATCTATTGAACCCAAACGATTTCGACTTTTATTTGTTAAATAGAACTACTATTTTTTT